>JAHDVE020007312.1:0-109642 GCA_022606495.2 Halesus radiatus | reverse complement strand
AATCAAGGTGAGGATTTTAATTCATTGTTTATCATTCAACATTTGCACTTTCGAATGACAGTGACGTTTTGTCAATATCATATTTATGAAATATATCATTTACTTTTTTCAGATTGGAACTCACGATGGCATGTTCCACTGTGATGAGGTTCTTGCATGCTATTTACTGAAGCAACTTCCAGAATATTCGGATGCCGAAATAATCCGAAGCAGAGACCCGGCTAAACTGCAGGAATGTGATATTGTGGTCGATGTTGGTGGTGTTTTCGATAAAAGCATACACAGATACGATCATCACCAAAGGGAATTCAAAGAAACTATGAGCAGCTTGTGCCCCACTTCTAAAAACTTCAACATCAGGTAACATGGTTCTAGCCTGTCTTATGCGATGAGAGATTACGGGTTTTTTAACTCTGTATTAACTTTTGATAAAAATAATTATAATCGAACATTTTTATATAGCGCCGTTTTGTAAGAACATCTTAACAGCGCCACTAAACACTTATATTTATTTATTCAATAAATGTAAAATTATTAACTTATATTATGTAGGTTTAATTTTATTTTTTTTTACATTTTATGGCGTTTCTAAATATGACTATTTGTTGTACTACTCAGTGGCGTGTGCAGTCCATGAAGGCTGAAAAGCTGTGCCTACCCTAAGAATAACAAACCATAAATAGAAATAAAAATTGTTTGCAAAAATGTATTTTCCATGAATTTCGTAAAAAAGCTTCAGTAAAATTACACAATTCCGCTTGAATTTTTTTCTTCTTTTTCTTTAAACCCAAACCAAATAACCTATTTTAAATGTAATACAGTATATTAATTACATATAAAATAGGTTTATAGGTTCTTAGTTTTGGGTTTACAGAAAAAGAAAACGAATAACTAACCTCAAAATTCCATACAAAAACTTCAAATTTTACTAAGCTTTAAGTGAATTTATAACCATTATTTTGCATTTTCGCATATGCCAATATTTGTTTTCTAATTTTTAGTCATCTGAATGGAAATTTTATTTGAAAAGCTCATACGTATTAACAGCGAAGTGGAATTGTTAAATTTTACCAAAACTTGTACACACATTTATTCAGTTAGCCATAATAAGGAACTCCAGTACAACTTTTTTAAATTTATTATGAGTAATCTCGTTCAAACTTAAATACCAGTATATTTCTTTTTTTTTTTTCAAAAGTCCGCCAAAATGCTCCAAATCTATGGCCGGTCGCTTTTAATCAGTTTCGCGGTTAGAATGTCAAATATCAAAACAAGAATGAGCTTTAATGTACATAATTTTATATTCTATTCATGGTAAACCATAACTAAACATAAATAATAAAATTTTCTACTTTTTAGAAACTTTAACTCTAACTATCTAACCATCACGCTGTTTCCCCACAGGGGTAGGCAGAAAGGATGAACCACCAAACTACTCGATCTTGGCATACACTTCTTGCTTCATTCACATTCATACATCGCCTCTTACATTCTCTTCTGTTATTTCGATTTCTGACATGGCCCCGACTCAAGTATTTGATTAACTTAATCGTGCCATGTCTTCCTCGGCCGTCCCCGGCTTCTTCTATTCACATCTGCGTAATATATTCTTCTTACACTCCTTTCTTCGTTCCTTTGCTCTACATGCCCAAACCATCAAAGCTTCCCTTTCTTAATTTTACTCATTACGCTTACATCAGCCTTGCATTCTTTACGAATCTCAATATTTTTCACACAATCATACATGGTTTTACCACACATTCGCCCCAAAGATCTCATTTCAACGGCATTCAGTTTACTTTCATCCTTCCTCTGCCAATTCCATACCTCACTGCCATACATCAGGGTTGGTATCAGCACTCCATTGTGAACTGCTAGCTTTGCTTCTTTGGACAATATTTTTGTTAGTGCCAACCGCGTTCAGTCCTCCGTTAATGGAGTTTCCTACATTCACTCTTCTTTCAATATCCCTATCAGTCTTTCCACCTCTCGTAAATATACTTCCCAAATATACAAACTCATCGACCTGCTCCAAGTATTCGTCGTTCACAACTATATTACACACTGTTTTCGTACTCTCTCTTTCAAACACCATAACTTTAGACTTATTTACATTCATCATTAGCTCATTCTTCATACATACTTCGTTCATCCTAGATACGAGGGACTGTAGATCTTCCATACTGTTAGTAATCAGCACTGCATCATTAGCATACAACAGGCAACATACTTACGGATTACTCATTTTCGCGCTCAAGCCCACCTCTTTCAATTCTTGCATACAAATTATCCATGTATAGATTGAATAACCACGGTGACATTACGGAGCCTTGCTTAACTCCTTTTGTGATGTCAAACCACTCTGTAAAATCACCATCTACCTTAACACATTCAACGCTTTCCTCGTACAGAGACGCAATTGCCTGTATGAGATTGGTATTCACTCCATACTTGGACAATACCTTCCATAAGTTTTTCCTGTTAACTCGGTTGTATGCTTTTTGTAGATCTACAAAGGCACAGAAAAGTTTCTGGTTTTTGCCAGAAACTTCTCTCTTAGCACACGCAAAGAGAAAATCTGATCCATGCACCCCCTTCCACTCATAAATGCACCTTGCACATCCCATACTTTATCTTTTGTTTTCGTTTATACTCTTTCAATCAATATCCTAGCATACAGCTTTCCAACTGAACTTAGCAGGCTAATAGCCCTGTGATTTCCACATTCCGTGAGAATTATATGGCTTTCTCCTTTAAAGTATTCAGCAGCAATATTGTCGAAACCAACAGCCTTACAATTCTTCATACATTTAATCAATCTTTTTATTTCATCCATGCTGATTTTGGTAAAATTCACCCCGTCGTCATTCATACTTGAATCGCCACTGGAATCACTATCAGTCGGGTTGCTTTCAAAAACCTCTTCAAAGTGTTTCATCCATCTACCTTTTATTTCTTTCTCATTCTTAAACATTTTTAACACTTTCATCATCTTCGATTTTAACACTTTCATACATCCGCTTTCTGGACCATTCTGGGACTTTTGGACCTTCTTTGACTTTAACTCAAAGAATAATAATAGTATTGAGCATTAATATTATCATAATATCCGTATTGATAATTGGTTTGCTCATAAATACTCAAATTTCTTTCATTAATAATAGGTTTTTTTATATTATAGAGCTTAAAGTCACCCAAATTAAGTTTAAATTTCGCCAAAACTTAAAAAATACATATTTAAAATACAAAACAAAATCGAAAAATAAAAATGTCCATACTAATCCAAAAACAGAATGGTGACATCTGATGTTCCAAATGTAGGTAGCAACATAACACGGTGTTTTGATGCGATGATTTTTTATTCACTTTTCAAAAACGATTTATAAATTATACATAATAAAACTTCTATATTCAGAATCGGCGTTTGCTGATCTATATGAATACATATTTTTAAAGCCCATTATATTTTTCACTGGAGTTCCTTATTGGCAAAATGGCCATTTTCAAATGATTCAATGAGCGCGATCCATACCCGAATATGAAAAACTACAAACAGCCTACATTTGGCCACAGAGCAAAGCAACGCCACTGAAACTACTGATTTGCGAAAATAACAGTGCATTGTTTTAAAATTTGCGCTTACCAAAAACAATGACAATTAATATATCTTGAGATGTCTAAACAGTGTCGGATTTTCATAATTCGCCACCCACCTTATAGAGAAAAATCACTAATTTAATAAATCTTCCGGGATAGATGTATTACATAGAAATGGGATAGGTCTACGCCTTAATAATCTTGAAGCCCTTGAAATAAAAAAGTCATTAAAAATCAATAAAACCAATCTACTTAATAAACAACTAGATTTGTCTAACACCCCCTTTTTTTAATTTCCATTACCTCCGCCCACCTTCTTCCCTCCCTCTTAAGCTCCCCCTTCCTTGCCCCCACCTAAGTTGATGTTCTGTCTCTCTCTTCTAATTTTCTTTTAAATACCATGTATTTCTGTATTATGTTCAATATATTTTTGTTCACCCCTGAGGAAGGTTCAGGTTGAACCGAAACCGGTTGGATGAAGAAATAATAAAGTGGAATTGAAACAAAGTTATTTTATTTTATTTATTATAATTATGTATTCCCACAAAGTGTTTGCTACATGTAAAGAATTAATATATCGCTAAATTTTCAACATTTTTGTCACATTCATAAAAGAATTTAACTTCAAAAATAATAACAAATTTAAACATTCTTTAGCTAAAAAAAAAGAGGAGCCTATAAAAGCATGTCATGCAGCTAAGTTCATAGAGAACATTTTTTAAATAGAGGTCTGCAGAAAAAAAAAATTTTGCAGTACAAACTCTTTCCGAGTTCTGCAGCGAGAGCTTGTCGGTACCTGCCGTGAGAATCGCGCTCAATTTGTCTCAACTGTTGACTTAAAGTCCTACCCGTCAAGCTTATCCACCACATTATCGAACCAAAAACAAATTTGGTTTCCCATGATTCACTATCAAGACTGCAAGTTAAATACCATTTTTTTTACAGGTTGAGCTCTGCAGGGCTCATCTATGTTCATTTTGGAGAGCAGATTATCAGAGGGAAAGTCAGCCTCGGAGATGAAGCCATTAAAATTATCTACGAAAAGATATACGAATCTCTCATACAGGAGATTGACGCAATTGACAATGGCATCATGATGTGCGAAGGAGAACCCCTTTACAGGATATCCTCTGATGTCAGCTCGCGTGTCAAGAGATTGAACCCCGGCTGGAACGCTCCAAAGGGTTACGACGTGCAACAAAAGTTTGAAGAAGCAATGGATGTCGTCGGAAGTGAATTCTTGGACAAAGTTTCATATTTTACTACTTCTTGGTGGCCGGCTAGGGACGTTGTCGAGCAAGCTACGAAGAAGAGGTTTGACGTTCATGCGAGTGGGGAGATCATACAATTGGAGACTATTGCTCCTTGGACGGAGCATCTGTTTGATCTGGAGACGACACTGGATATTGTGGGCAGTATCAAGTTCTGTTTGTTCCAGGATGAAAAGGGAAACTGGAGGGTGCAATGCGTGCCTATTAAAACCGGAAGTTTTGTGTGCAGGTGAGTCTTGTTAAATATTCAGCCAAGCAATGTAATTTATTTTACAGGACCATTTTCACCGTGATTTCGTAAAGGTCTGAGGATGCCCACAGCAGGCTTGTCTGTTTCAGAATTAACAAATATATAGACAAATTCCATGGAACAACTGATAAGCTCCTTGGTTCTGAACCCACGGGTTGAGGGTTCGAATCCTGTCATAAAAAAAACATGGGTTGTGTAGAATTTAAATAGAATAATATAATTGTATGTTTGCACCTCATTCCCGAATGGAAGACACTCTCAGTATCGTTCTGGTTCACCATTTAGAATGGGCTGCTCCAAATAGTTAAAATGATAAGATTTGAATAGCCAGATATTTTCTAATCTTCTCTTATCCTCTCCCACTTCCTTCAACCCTGCAAAATTTCCCCAATGAGGATTTGTGCACTGGCTCTGGACAGTTGAAACTATGCAGAATCAAATATAAGTGTTTTCTAACATAATATTATTGCATTGTGACTATTTCCATATTATCAGTGCACCCTGGTAAATGACACCGTGTCCAAAATATTATTTTCAGTAATTTCATTTTTCTTTAAATATATATAGAATTTTTTAAAAATTGAAAAATATACCTACATTTTTTTAATGACCACCTCAACGATTTTTAAGATGTCTCGGCGCAACGATGAAGTGAACCTTCATCATAGAAGAAGAATCGAGCCTTTTTATAAATTTTTTTTTTCTTTCAGAAAATTCTTAAGAAGTGAATGGCAAGGAATCAGAGATGCAGATTTAGAAAAAGTGTCAGGAATCGAAGGATGTATGTTCGTCCACTCAACAGGATTTATTGGAGGAAACAAAACAAGAGAGGGAGCTCTTGAAATGGCCGTGAAAAGTCTTGACGCGTGATATTAATATATAATCTCCACTGACTCCAGATTATTAAAAAAACCATAATTTATTATGATGTAGGATACTTTATTTAGGCTAGTACCGATAATTATTATTTAATCTGAATAATATTCTTCATTTGTAATAATCGCTCTATTGAGAAAGATTATTGTTTTTTTTTATTATTATTATGTATTTAAGAATTGTGATATGTAATTATATATTAAATATTTTGTAATGATTGCATTTGTGCATGATATTTATAGAATCCTAAATCAAGCTTTAAACAAAATAATGCCTTTTTTAAATAAATACAATTCTGAAATCATGTTATTTTTATTAACTAATTTTATTATTCTTAAACAAACATCAGATAAATTTATGTCAAAAAGTACACATCTGTCCAAAAAACTATCAACAATGATAATCTATGATTGATTTTAAAATAGTTCATAGATACAATATAAACATTCATTTATAAAATAATTTTTCAGGCAATCCACCATAATCGAATACAAATAAGATTTTTCTTGGAATTTTGAATTTGAAAAGTAATACCGTAAACCTTTATATACTGCTAGAAACTTTAGATTCTTCTTTTTCAACAATTTCACTCACATCGGCCGATTTGGCAGATTCCGTTGTTTCTGAAACTTTTCCATTTACTTCTTTCATTTCTATAACTTCTACTTGCTTGGGTGCGTGTGGATCTAAAACTTCATCGGCTCCTTTTGTTTCTAAAACATTTTCTTTTGTTTCTAAAACTTTTCCTTTCGTTTCTACTATTTTTTCTTCATCATCGTCGTCATCACTATCATCAGCTTCCATGTCTTCCTCTGGTTTCTTATCCTCGTCTCGAACGTCGTAAGCGTGAAGAGGCAAGACCTCCAACCAGGTCTTCATACTGAGCTCGTCCTTTTCTACGTTGACGATAGTTGGATAAATTAAATCCTCTTTGAATTTCATAAGCTCTTGTTGCACATCCGCCCACACTAATGGTTTGTGAATACCGTCACTTCCGTAGCGCTTATTGTATCGGTCGTAATGTATCTGAAACCAGAATATTAAGTTATTGCAGTGGGAAAATAGATCAGTTAAGTTAGTTTCCTTTGAATGTGCGATTACTTCCACTTATAGTCTGAGAACATAAGACCTGCTACTGTAAATGGGATAAACATGAGAGAGGAGCTATACAGACTATCTTATATCGTCATAATATCAACTCTCCCGATGTCGACAACTGTATCATCATCATTCAATGATGATATTCAACCTCCGGTAGATGCACAACAGGAAGTAGAAGTTAATTAACATGATTTTCCTACTTTTTATCATTCCTTACATTTGCCTAAGCAAAAAAAAAAGTTAATTGGTATTGGTCAACTTTACTGAGATTTTTTACTTGAAGAAGTTAATTACCTGATCCAAGACTAGGCCCAGTCCGGGAGCCGTGGGGACATCAAGGCGGTCAACTGTCCAACATCTATCAATAGTTTCTTCGCCAGTCAGTCCTCTCACCACAGCTAGACTTAATCCTACCATCTTCCTGATTTGGTGCAGCATAAAACTCTGACCCTGTAAAACAGACATTTTTATGTTAAGAAATACAACCATTCTCAGATTAAAAATAACCTGATAATATTTTAATTCCTCCTACTACATTCATTACAAGTGAAAAAAATATTGCTTGTGCAATGATGGAAGACTTAAGCAGCAGAGGATTGAACCTGAGACGCCGCAGTGGAAACCCTAACTGGTCAAACAAAACCGGTTTGGGAATTGTCAGTTTGATTATTATAAGGTATTTTTTTTAAAAGAAAGACAAATATTCCCTGGTTATGAATAATCTGATAATATTTGGAAATCTCCTACTACCATCACAGCAAGCGGAATATGTTGCCTGTGTCGTGATGGAGGACTTAGCCAGCCGAGGAATTGAACACACGACGCCTGAGTGGGACCCAGATGCCATGCCAACTCGGCCACTGACCGGACACTGATTGATTGTTACGTGTGACAAAGCTTACATAAATACTTGGCAGTTGTATGGCAATGATCATAAATAAATATCAGGCCAATATAATGGTATTTCAATGGCAAAAATAAAATCATTCGAGTTTTATTTTAGTTTGAAAGTAACTTAAATTAATGGAAAATATATAATGTACCTTCACTTTGATGATTACAAATTCTAGTCCATTTGCAACAAAGGGTTCTTCACACTTTAGTGACATCACATAGCGCTTTGACGATGGGTCAAAGAATTCTCTGAAAGTAGATACATAATTTATTATTTCATGTTGCATGTAATTTATTTACAAATAGCTTTTTTAACAAAGCTAAATATATAAATAGGTGAAAAAACAAGGGTATAAAAACTTTCTTATACTAAAGTTAATTAGAGACAGGAGTTTTGTTTTACATTAAACTGAGGAAGGGGAGTAGGAAAGGGAAGACAGGATGGGGATAGGAGATGATCTCAATACATACTACAATACTTGTGCATTCATTTGTGATTGTACGCATTACTTCGTTTTTCTGAAGTATTGTTAAGGATGTCGATATTATTAAATTGCATGTTATACGGGGAATTTTTCATAAGGTTGGTTCTGTATACAGGTAAATGAAAAAAGTCTGTTTGTCAGGGTGGTCTTGACGGTATGTACAATTTTATAAACTTGGTGAGTTCAAGTGAGTCCAGGTCATTATTCAGAATTTGAAATAATAGGATTTGATCCATTATTCAATATTTTAAATACAGTGAAACTCACGTAAGAAGTTTTAATGCTTAAGAAGTTGGACTTTTTGGTCCCTTAAAGATTGAATTTTAAAAATGCCCCAATTTTTTTCCCAGTCCCTTGGAAAACTTCTTAAGAGAGTTTCACTCTAATAGGGCTTGACCCAATATTTAGAATTTTAAATAATAGGATTAATAAAAAAAAAAATCTTTCAATACGGGCTTGGGTAGAAAGGCGTAAAAATACACTCTATTTTACGTAAGCCCGCTCTCTGACAGTCCGGTAAGAAACGAACATTTCACACGCTACTGCAGACACTATGCAGAAAAGTAGGGCAACAGTTTGCAGCGCAGTCCAATGCGGGACTTTTCTGGGCAGTGTTTGCAATAGCGAGTAAAATGTCCGTTCCTTACCGGGCCGTCAGAGAGCGGGCTTAGTGTCAAAAATCTCACTAAAGTTGTTTTAAAAAGACAAAACTACAATAAATATGCAGTTCAATTCAGCTAGCTATGATGGTAGGCAAAACACAATGACTAAATGTCACAAAAGTCATGGTTTTTCCAGGACTTTAGTTAGAACTTTAGAATGAAGAGTGGAATTGGATGGCTCCGCTGGGAAGAACATGTAACATTGATGGAAGATAGCCAACCACCAAAAGACTTCTTTATAACAAGCCTGCAAAACGAAGGAGCATTAACGAAGTCTGATGCGTCCAACAGACCGGTTGAACACTCTCGTATGATTGCTGCAAAATTTGGGGACAGAGCTTTTAATGTGCTGGATCCACATTATTGGAATGACCTTTTATTTGGTCATGTCTTTTTAAAGGGGGCTACAAACTTTAACAAACTGTAAAGCACCCTTGAGGTGAATTTTAATCACTAAACGATGCTATAAAAGAGGTGACCATTTATTATTATTGGGAGGCCTAAATCTAGACTGGACAGGTAGACGTGAACACAGCATAAGGTTACCTATGGGAACAAAGGGGACTGGAGAGAGACAGCAGGGAAACGGCAGGAGTGGGGATTTCAAGAAGTAGACAGGAATCCCCAAAATTTGTAGCGATAATGATAAAGATGAATAGAATGGAATTCAACATAAGAGTTCAAACTGCCAGGGCCAATGAACTAGGCACAGCAAATATTTAAGAATGCTGTGAGGCACGAGAAGATAAGAAAAAAGAAGGTTGGATGACCCAGTTAGCTGGCTAATTGGATTTGACCATTGAACATAGTCAAAGCCATTTCAGAATTAAAGTAATGTTTCAATTCTGTATCAGGATGATACAGAAAGCATCTTATCAATAAATTAATCGATACACAAAATGAGTGAAAAAAAAAACTCACTTTCTGCTGGTAAAATTGTGAAAATTCTTGGTTCCCTCAAACTTCTTCAGTACATTATTAACGCTGGTGATAGTCTCTGGCGTAACTCGATATTCAAAATGATTTTCAATCTCCTTGGTGTGGTGTTCAAAGGCATACGTAGGCAGCATGTAAATATACGTTCGGGCGTCGCATTGCGCCTTCGAATTAAACCCTTTAGTTACTCGCTCTATGGAGAACACTCGAATCTCCGGGGGTAAATTAGTGTTGATTTCTGGTACATCAACTATATCAGCTGAAAACAAAATAATGAATACCGTGAAATGTCTGTGGAGCTAAGCAAAGAGGGTAGTGGCATATATCACATACTTGGCACAAACGACATAGTGTTAAATATCGGGATCATATATTTTGATAATCCAGGAGAAAATTGAGATGGAAGACGCCGCTGTTACAACCGAAACGCATAACACGAAAATTGTGGGGCCCCAATGTATATACAGTAAAACCTGGTTATAACGAAAACGAGAGGACCGACTAAATTTGCTCCTAATAGCCGTTACTCGTTATATTCTGATATAACGAGTAACGGCTATTAGGCTGCTTCTGAGCAGGTTTATAAAAACTTATATATCTACCAGCGGCATGGCATGCAGTCCATAAAGGCTGAAAAGCTCTGCCTACCCCAAACAACAAACCATAAAGATACATAAAAAGAATAAAAAATGCAACAAATAGATAAGAACATACGCACATCTATTTAATTGGCCACAACAATCAACGGAAGATAATAAAATTTTCATTTTCGAATATTCAATGCATAATTTAATTTATTTACCCGGCCTTGAAAAACTGTGCACAGCCTACCCTCGGTTATAAATCAATGCACACCACTGGTACCTACCTCTACCATCAATTTTTTTACAGTAACTCCAACCAGGAGGCTCTGAGGGAAATAATTTCCCTCAAGACCTATATCATCTTTGGGGATGCTGTGTAGAGGATTGTTTAGAGGATAGGAAGGAATGTGTAAATAGAATATAAAAGGAGCACTGTAGGAATACCACTGAATGGAGTTAGCTAATCATTTTTTTAAAGTTTATTTATAGTAAAGCACACTTGAAGTGAAATAACACAAAACTGCGCTATTATATTATTATAATAATAATAATACTTGGATGATTTATATAGCGACGTTTTTGTGAAAAATCACTATACCCTTCTATGGATAAAATGTATAATCAATGATTAATTTAAAGATTTCGCTTCCATGTTTCTCAATTTCCTCCTCAAAACATTCAACGCATTATAACTCTCATCACCTGGTTCGGGGCTTCCAAGAAGAAAAAAAACTAAATAGCTGCGCATATTGTTTTGGTTGTAAAAATCTCACATGTCATAAATCACTAGCTTGTGTGATTGTTATTGGTTTCAGTTGTAAAATTTCACTTATCATAAACCAGTGATGCATAGCCCGCGGTCTAATTTCGTTCGGCCCACTTGGGTTTATAAAAACAATCTAAACATCTGCGGCAATTCTCGAAAACCTTGGCAAAGAACTTTTTTGAATTTTTTTTGCTAATTCATCCACATACCCTAAATGGAACAACATTTGAAGAATCGGTTTGCATCACACGAAATTAAAAAATCCCCAAAAATGCGAAATCATGAAATCACTCCACTCAAAAAATCAAAACATCCACTTGTAGGTCGGAAGCTACGTTTGATAATTAGGTAAAGTGCCCCTCTGCTAAAAAGGTTGCGCATCACTGTCATAAGCTTACCCCCCATGTAGGGTAGGTACTCGCACATTTTGATTGTTTTTTAAAACAAAATTGACGATGAGTATTAATACAAAAGAAGATGTCAAAAGGGAACAAAATTGTTAATTTTTGCACGACTTTATATGACAATTCTACATAGTGACCGGTGGATAGGAATGTTTAACATTGCCGACAATCTTACACAGGTAGTGCCATAAAAATAATAATCCACCCCTAACGGAAATTAAGGAAAGCCACCCCGCTCGCCGCCGCCCTATACGATCTGTCTGTTATTACTTCCACAATAGATTTTTTCTCAGACTGAACAATCTATGTACGAGTATGTATCTAGAAACTGTAATTACAAAGTTATTTGTACGGTATATCAGTGAAGTGTCTTCGTTATAACCGCCGACAATTCGACCCCTCCTACGTATAGTATTGTAACTCAAAATCGGAACTTTACAGGAGAATGGTTTGAAGAGACAGAAGCTTGGTGTAGATTGAGCTTTTGTTCAATTTGTACCAAATTTGGAACGTAATTGACAATGAAGGTCCCAAATTTGGTGCAAAACAATCAAAAACTCGACTTGCACCGAACTTCTGTCTCTTCAAACCACTCTCCTGCAAATTTACGATTTTGAAGTTAAGATACTTTAAGTAGGAGTCGAATTGTATGAAAATAAGCCTGAACTAAAATTCCATTGGGTAATTGCTCATTATAGTCGTGAACTCGCTATTGCCGTGATCCTTATAACCAAGTTCGACTGTGTATTAAATGGACTGTAAACAACGATGAAATATTAATGATGGTTTTGGTTGCTTATAATATAGGCTAGATTAAGGTTTAAAGGAAACAAGGATAACAAAGCACTTACCGAATGATTTCCATACGAATGGACCTGGTCCCATGAAAGCAGTTTCTGGCGAACGAGAGCACTAAATAACTAGCTGTCACATGACAGTGTTGCCTTTCATAGTGTTGGTTAGGGAAAGTAGGGACTGGATAAAAGGAAATAAGGTAGGAACCAACCCCATTATCATTTCAGAACTTAACAGCCGCACTTCATAGTTTTAAAATCTATGTGACTGGTACAAGTGTAGTTTCATTGAATTGTTCCGGGCTGCAAAATGCAGGGTGAAAATTGCCTTGGTGATAGCCAACCCCCGATAGGAGAAGGGACCAGAAGAAGAAATATTTCTTACTGTGGGTTTTAATATCACATCCGAGACTTCAACACCCTTGTTTCAGAATCTTCTTCTTATTGAACCATTGAAAAATATGAAACAAGCAATATGGTGTCTTGTCTTATTTTTCGAAAATGTGGATATTTCAAAGCCCCATAGCTCATTATGGAAAAGACAATGGGAGTTAAAAGCAGTTCCGTTGACCTAGAAATTCCCAGCAGAAAAAGTTGTGAAAAAAATTCATAAGATGACAGAATTCACCATTTGCGAGTTTTAGTGAGATATACTAACAGATTTTCTGCTTTATAGTTAAGATTATTACGATATACATATGACATACGGAGTTTTAAGGAGACGACTTGCATAGCAGCCGACACTCCCTTATCGGTTCTGGCGGCTCTCTGAAACTGGATGGTTTGAATTTGCCCAAAGGCCTCATCCGTTATATGTTTGGTCGCCAATAATGCCTTCAGTAGATCTTCTTCGATGGTCTTCATTCCAGGATTTCTATAAAATACAAAAATAATTTTTTTAGCTCGGTCAATCTGAAAATCAGACCATCGGTTCATCCGCTCTACACTTCATTAGCTAGATATCAAGTGGAGTATAATTCACATATATCACACAGGCGCTGAGAACCAGAGAGGCTTATACACCTTTTGAGTAGTTTTGAGAAAAATGCTTTTGAAGTTTTTGAGAATTTTGACCATTTTGACTTCGCTGATACCCAACAAAACATAAGTGACAAAAAAATTAATTTGTAATTTTATAGTATCTAAATAATAAACTTTTCATTAATTAATTGATTTATTTAAGTAACAACATAATGCACATTGAGATAACCAACGTTTTACTGCCGTTAATATTTCAATAACATCTCACTATTAACATTTTTTTTTATATGAATACCGCACAAGAGTCCCAACTGCTCCCAACCGTCTGGAGCCAGTGGAACTATGGCATTCCCAATTGGGGAATGTTGTGAGGCTGAAGGTATTGGGGAGGGGAAGGAGAAGGGGAAGAGGGAGGTGGGTAATACCTGGCTATTCAGATCTGGTCACCAAACACGGCTAGAAGCCATTTCAATTCTGAATAGTGGTCTTTCACCAGGGCGATACTGAGAGTATCTTCCACTCTGGAACGTGTGCAAATATACTATATATTATTTTTAAATTAATTGTGAAAAAACATAAATTAATTAAATAAAATTTACTTGCGCACGCCGGGATTCGAATTTCGGATTCGTAGTCGAGAGCCTTACCCCTCGACCATGGAGGCCGTCAAGTAGTAATTGTGGAGTAGTGAAACTCATGTTTTGTTAACAAAAATCATTAAATATTAAGATACATAAAAAAACACGCAACTTCACCAACTGTTAATTCATACTAATTAGGCGGTTGAGTTCCTATAATAATAATAATAATCGGATGATTTTTATAGCGCCGTTTTTGTGAAAAATCACCTCAAGGGCGCTGTACAAATCTTACTTCCTATTCTTACATTATTCCTATATTAATTAATTTTTTTTTTTTGGACACTATCATTACACATTATTTATAGACCATATAAAGAGAGGCAGTTAGATTATCAAAATTAAATACGACTTGGTCTAAGTTTTCATACATGTTTAATTTAAAAAAAGAAGAAGCTAACTGTATTTATTCCTTATGATATATTGCAAGACCCTAATACAAATGATAGGAGTTATGTGAAGTTGGGCGGCGGGTGGGGACTGGGGCCGGGGGTACTGATCCTTTCTTCCAATCTTCTTTGTCTTTGTTGGTGACGGGACGCTTGGTGTTGGTTTGCCCGTACGCCAGGTGGCGCTCGTCGGCCGGCTTCAGGATCTGGAAAGAGTACATCAGCGTGTCGTCTATTTCTCGCCCCAGCCGGTGGTATCCTTGTCGGGGTCGGGCCACAGCAGGTCGCGCAACCTTGTCGGGCACGTCCGTGGGCCGAATGATGCACCGGATCTGCTCCGTGAACTGGAGGTCAGAACTCAGGTCGCCGTGACAGCAGAAGATCTTCTCGTCAAATGTTTTTATTTCCTATTGCGCCTTTCTCGGTAGCCATGAAATCTAATTTTGCGGATTGCAGTTGTGGTACAACGTTCAAGGTTATACAATTATATCTTTGCAGCTATTAAAGGCTCCAAAAAAGCACATTCACCATTAAGTTTGAGTTTGGGTTGTCTAGCTCGGTTGTATATTGTTTACAATCACCATAGTTCATGGCACATACATACTTTATTACAGATTCCGTCTGTGACATACAATTAACATGATGTTTTCTGAACTTGTCGCTGCAACATTGACTGTTGAGTCTGTGCGGCACGAAGATATTGCAGTTGTCCATAAAAATTCACACAAAGATAAAATTAGAGTCAAATGGTGTTTAAGCTTGTCTGGTTCTCAGCGCCTCATATTTGGTCCCCTCTGTATAAAGTACACTCTAATAACATACAACGGGTTCGGCACAAATTTCTAAGGTATATAAATTTTAAGCTCTAAATTCCAATTTAAAACATTAATTATGTAAGTTTGATGAATCGATTGAATCTAATTACGGTGTCCGACAGAATTATTTCAGACCTAGTTGTATTATATATTCATTAACTAATTGACAGGCCTGCCATCGTCACTATTAAATTCCATGTACCGACGAGGAACACAAGACAAAATGTAAAATTTTTCTGCAACACGCACACAACCAACTATCAGTCTCACTCGCTAACCAATAGGATGCACGATCTGGGCAACAAGTTTAAAGGTATTGTTGATATATTTGCTGACACTATAAAACAAGGCGTTATCTATACCTGTACTTTGATGAATCCTACAATTAATTATTGCAGTGTGGATAATGTAGCGTTAATAATTTGTGTTATAATATTGCTTTAGTTTGCTATTTTATGTTACTGTTGAACGTTTTAAAAATATTGTTTAACATTGCTTTATGGTTTAAAAACTCTATGTAGGTACTTATAATTTTCGATGTCTCATTATATTCTGTTCTAAAAATGCATGTAAAAGCCCAGATGGGTATAAAATCAAATAAATAAACCCAATACTTTCACACCAAAACGAACGAAAAATGGTTTGTATCCATTTTGAATGAATCCTAAAAATAAAGCTGGTAATATTATTTGATTTGGATAAGTTGTAATAAATGGGTAATAAAAACAAACCTTTGCATTCCATAATATTTAACTCCAGAATAAGCAAAGAGCATTGCCATTTTCTTTCTCTTAACACGTTCAAAGGGCTCAGTGCAAGTTCTTTTCTCCTGAACTTCATTGTTCCTTTTCTCTTCCCACTTCCTCTTCTTAATTCTACCATTGTATCTGGTTTTTTCTTTGTTTAAACGTTCAACCTTAAGCGTCTCCATATCCATGTAGTAAATACTGGATAAAATGCTATTTAATTTCGGATCATCGCCTGAGAAAGGGAACACGTTGATATTTAAAAAACAAACAATGAAGGACTAACACAGAAAGAACCAGACGGTGGATTAGACCGCCGGTAACGAAAAGATAGAAACTAATATAAAATAAAACTTAAAAATAATTATACCTATTTTGTGAGAATAACTATGTTTAAAGTTACTTTTTAAGCTGTTCACTATTTTACCAACGAAATTAAACATTTAGTGGGGATGTTATTTTATAGGTTAGTAGTCCATAAACCATGAGTTTTGTCGTAGAGCAAACGTCAAATTATTTTACGCTTTTGGTGTCGTTGGTAAAATGTTTCTGGCCATGTACACCAACACTACCCACCCGAACGGTTCTTACCAGAACTCGAGAATGGCTTTTTAAAATTGTGAATACTGCAAAGGAATCCCAACCCCTTCTTCCCAAATTCATTAATTTTTAAGTATATATAGATTTTACATGGTTTTCGACTACCAAGCTAAGCACATGCCTACATTATGGCAGTCGATACATATATACACATGTATAAACGTACATAATACATGTATATTAATATAATAGACCAATTAACATTCTAAAAATCTGGTTCGATATAAATCTATTAACACTAGATACCGAAAAAACTTATTATATACCTTGATATAGCCTTTTGTAATCACCTAAAATAAATGACCGAATTCACCGAAATAATTTAGATTTAAAATGTGCATTGTAAATAATAGGAATTCCCAAATTAGACCGGCCATAAAATAAATTTAGTACAAAGGCTAGCCGAGCCTATTGTTAGAAAAATCGTAACTAAAATAATAATCTTAACTGCTATTTTGGGAAATTCCGCAATTCCTTTGTGATTTTATGGGACGTCAATAAAAGATAATACAGGTAGACAGGTAGACAGAAGGACAGTGGGCTCTAGGAGACAGTCGATTGTAAGAGTCCGCCCAGGACGGAGAGTCGCGTGCAGTCTTCCATCGAGGAAGCAAAAAGTCGGTTGCAGTAGTCCGCCCAGGACAGACGAGTCGGTTGCGGTAGTCCGCCCAGGACACCCAGCCAAGTGAAACCTTCCGCCCAGGAAGGTGCCAATTCTCGCTCCTTTGAGAGGCCGCCCAGGTCCTCTGACGACGAGGGAATTCTACACTTCCATCCCAGAAGGAAGTAACTGCTCTTCGCCCTTCGGAGATCAACATCGGAGACCGCCCAGGCCTCTAATTATCGCCGCGTTGCACCTACTCCCGATCCGGAGGTACACGAATACGCAGTGCGAACGCGAGGACTCGACATACAACGCAGCCACTGGACCCTGGACAGCCGTCACCCAAAAAGGAAAGTGCCTCTGACTCTAATGATAATTCCTCCCACAACATAAGCCAGTGAACCTCTAATTTTAAGTACAAAGACTTTAACAGTAGAATTAAGCAATTGCGTATCTAGTTTTATTGAATTTATTATGTCTAATTAAGATTTACACTAGTTTTAAGACTAATCCCACGTATATAAAAATAAATTACTTGTAACTACCTAAGATCGCATTTCTATTCCTCCCTTTTTGCGTTATTCCTAGAATAGTACCAACTGCCCGACTAACCGTCATATCAACCTTATTTGACGGAAAATACTATAAATATCAATATCGCTATTAAAGTTCATAAGTTCAGAGACTGGAGAGAGTGAGGAGGGGAAGGAGATGAAAAAAGGATGGTGAAAGTACCTGAATCTTCAGATATGGTCACCCAACAAGAAGTTCGATTCGTAAAGTGGCAGGCAAGCAAATGAGATGCTTACATTATCTACGCACGGTGTAATGTGAATACTGTAAATGTGAACGTAAATGTAACGGTAAATGTGAATAGACCAGCAAATTTTGATTTTGAGTGGTAATCTTTCACCAGGACGATACTGAGAGTATTTACCACTCTAGAAGGTACCGCAAATATATCCTTTTTAAACATTCATTTAATATGAAATAATACAAATAAATGAAAGCGTGGCGTGCGCAAGTAATTTTTATTTAATTAATTTGTGTTGTTTCACAATTAATTCATTTAAAAATAATATATAGTATATTTGCGTACGTTCCAGAGTGGAAGATACTCTCAGTATCGCCCTGGTGAAAGACCACCATTCAGAATTGAAACGTTGCTTGAAATAGCTTTTAGCTGTGTTTGGTGACCAGATCTGAATAGCCAGGTATTCCTAACCTTCCTCTTCCCCTTCTCCTTCCCCTCCCCAATACCTTCAGCCTCACAACATTCCCCAATCGGGAATGCCATAGTCTCACTGGCTCCAGACGGTTGGGAGCAGTTGGGACTCTTGTGAGGTATTCATATAAAAAAAAAAAAAAAAAATTGCGCATTTCAGGAAATGAACCCATGACCTATAGTTTCGTAGTCGAGGATCCTAACTGTTCGACCACGGAGGTCGTCATAATGTCTATGGCATTAAAACAAAATATTGAAATTATTGCTTGTGGCTTAGAAAACTTCTTTGATTGGTGGAAACTTTAGAAAGTTGTAAATATTTTCAAAGAGATGGCGAATACTTGTTTTGCCTTAGGCAAAATATGGAATTTATGCTAAATCTGAGACCCGTCAATTATTTGATTAAATAACTTCGTATCTCTATATGATATTATGGACGTTTTTTGTGATGAAAAGATTCAAATAGTTGTATTATGGTGTTTTTTTTCTAACCGTTTATTATTGTCTTATAAACAAGTTGACGTGGTGTCGTTTTGACATATAAACATTATGGTTTGCGACATTCTGAATAAAATTCACAATGTCTATATTGTGTTGTGTTATGTCTGAAGTGTCCGAAACTTCGACAGAAAGCGGAGCCAGATAAACTAATCTACAGCCCTTACAGCAAGTTATGCGTGAATAAGATTGCACAAAGTTACTGGATGTAAGCCATCTCACGATGCACCCTCACAGACGTCGAAAAAAGCGGCCCAACTACGGTGTCAGAACCGTAGAAGTTAGCAGGGGACACAATGGCTTTGGTTTCACTATATCTGGACAGCAACCTTGCATCTTATCATGCATAGTAGCAGACTCTCCAGCAGATGCTGCTGGTTTAAGAGCTGGAGACTTTCTCATATCTGTCAATGGCGCAAATGTTTCCAAGTTGCCGCATGATGCAGTTGTTCAACTGATAGGCAATTCTGTTGGAGTCATCAAAATGGCTATTGCTGAGAATTATTTCTCCGACAGCTCCGACGAAGATATCCTGAATGGACGCTCTGCACATAGCAACAGGCAGAGGCCTAAGTATCCCCATGCATACAAATCTCGGATGCAGAGAGCCGGAAGAGCCTCCAACTTTAGCTCTAATGTTATAAAAACTGCCAATAATGTTGCCATAGATCACGATAATGCAAGTAAAGATTGCAAACCGTCCACTAATGTTAGTAATAAAGAAATTATTCTGCTTTCAAAGCCAGCCTTGCCACTTTCTGGCTCATCGCACTGTGTGATTATAAATCCTAGTATTAATAATAAGAATGATATTAATAATGTAAGTGCAATGGTTAATCCTGGTTTGGAGCAAGTACGTGCCATTAAAGTTATTAGGGACCTGAGAACTGGAGCTATGTTTGAAGAAGTCAATGGAACGCATATGGAAATAGGTAAGAATAATTTTTTTTGTACTTTTTTCGTTCTTATTATGGTCATTTATACTTCTCTCTGTTTATTATTTTTCTTTTTTGTATCAAAGCATTTGTAATTACCGATTTTATTTATTTTTATTTATTACATATATATATGAACATTTATTATCGGCTGATGTATTGCCCATCTCACTAGGTGTGAAACGCCTGTGTTGAGATGGCAATTTACAGGGGTGGTTGTTCAGCTAGGATATTTGGATGACAAATAGATTAATAGATTACAATTAAAAAATAATTTCAAAAGTATACTAATTTAAAAGCATTAAAGAATTTATAAGCCGACAGGTTTATTTGAGGTGATCAATGATCTTTCTTTTAAAGGAACTTTTGTTTTGCATATTTCCGATGCCACTAGGTGGGGAATTGAATGGCTTAATAGCATTATATTTAAAACTTCTTTGTTCATAAGAGGTTTTACAAACTGGAATATTACAAGATACATATTTATATTAAAGCAACTGTAACCGACGTGATCGTAATTATCATGATTATTAGGATTCCAATTTGGCAACATTATGTTTATCAATGTACTTCGTGATTTGTATTGTACTATTTGCACCATATTGTGTACCATATTTATAACATTTGTTTATCTCATAGTGTTGTCGACGTGATGGAACCACACGGGAATTTCTTGACTCCGCGGGAGCCCAGTACCGTGTGGCAGACTTTCCTATCACTTCGATAACACATCCGACCCCGCGACAGCACGATACCGTGTTGCGGGTTTTCGACAGTGCAACTAACCCCGTGGCAACGCAGTACCGTGCACGGACCCCTCATTTACATGTCTGCCTCAGCAGCGCCCCTAGTGTAGAAAACTTGTATCACTTTGTAAGGATATAAAAGCGAAAATTTCTAAAAATAAAGTCAGTCACACTCGGACGAGCAATCGTGACTCGTACCCAGTCACATCTTGTAACGAAAGAAAGTCTTTCATTTCTCCTGCCTCCCACCTGAAAGATTCCTGAACCTGCCTCAAGGATAGTCGGCCCCGTACCCCCAGAAGCATAGAAAGTGACTTGACCAACACCCTACATGTTTACAGTCTTGTAACGACAATGGTCGCTTACAGCAACACTGCCCAAATTAATGCAACAATACTGCCGTGGTAAGTAAAAACACAGTATCTTCCTTGAAACTCTCAAGGAAGACACTGTATTTTTACTTACGATGGCAGAATAGTTGTTAGCAGTCTTTTGTAGTAACATTTTTCTCAACTTATAGCTCTAAGGCCAATTTTGTGAACTCCATAAAACTTAACTATCAATGTCATAAAAACTTAGTCTGGCGCCCCTCTATTAAATGAATTCAATATATTTTTGCACTCCTGTGCAAATCGAACTTGAAAATTCCTTAACTGCTACAAATATATGCTGTACAAATGTTCACTTATAAATTTTCTAAAAGTGTATCTCTCATTTTCAGATTGCGGAACACTGAATCAAATAGTCTTTATGGAAAACCCCAACCCCTCGGAAAGTAACATCAACAAACCCCCCACAGCTGAAGCCCGGATAGAACCAACTGTCAAGATCATCGAGAGGGAAACATCAGTCGAGTACAGAGCTATCGTGGGTTACTTGGGAACCATCGAGATGCCCAAACAAATTGCCACCAGCTCCAAATTACAAACAGTCAGAAGTTGTATACGAAAAATGCGCCAAGAAAAACGCTCTCCTTGTACCGTCTTAATGACGATCCTTCCATCTTGTATGACTTTACGGAATAGCTCCGGAGAATTGTTGGCAGAATACCCTGCCAAGAGACTCAACTATGTCAGCTGCAGCTCAGAAAACGACTATCGATTCTTCGGATTGGTCACAAGCGCTAGCTACCCTATAGAAGTCAATGACTCGGAAGGACCAGACAAAAGAAACAAAGACTTTTGTGGAGAAGAAGGTCAGAAGGGTTACGACATTGCCATTTCCAACAGTTGTCATGTTTTCATGATTGACACCCAAATCATTGAGCACCAAAATCACATAAAAAAAGCAGACAGTTTCAAAATTTGTTGCACCGTCGACCCCATCGCAGGTGTTTGTCTAGAATTCCCTAACAACTCGGAATACATCGTAAACATCATAAGAATCATGTATTCTTTGAAGCCTCCGAACGGATTCTCAGCAAAGGGCAACCTTGAAAATATATCTCGTCTTCCAATGGACAGGAAGTCCTGCAGTCCTCGTGGCTCCAATTTCGTGAGGAAAGTCAACCGCCCCAAGTTCTTACACGACTCGAGACTCAAGGTCAGAATTGATCATTCGGTCAATCCCAAAGGGCACCAAGTCAACGAGGGATATAGGATTGAACGACCAAATGAAAACCTTCCTAGAAACCTCAAGAGACAAGAGCCAGAAGTGGGGCAAATGAATGGTGTCGATTTGATTGCAAACTCCCCACAGCCGAGTAATCACAGTGAGATAACAACTACGTCAAGCAACAGTGACTCTGGAATCGGTTTCCATAATGATTGTCAAAACATTTCAGATAGGATTCTTGTTGTAGACTTTCCAAATCCTGTGCATAACAATTTTAATATGAATGTTCCTTATGTTAATCCTGGTTTCAATCCCAGAGAAAAAGCTCTTCCCCTCAGAGAAAACAACGGCAGACCTGTGGGAGTTGTTGGATTGGACATTGATATGGATGGGCAGTACCTCTCTAACACCACCCCAGTTGTGGAAGGATTCAGTGGGCAGGGCAGACCCTTAAACACAGGAGATCCCGTCCTTTTAGGGAATATACAGAGCCAACCGTCTCTACAAAACATCTTCCTATCAAAAAAGAATGAGGGTGAACCGTCCCATTCCAAGAGGACGGGAAAACATTGCATTAGCATCGAAGAACTTAAAAACCCCTCTACATCAAATGCACAATATTTGTATTCTCTGACAGATGTACAAAAGCACGCCATTAAAAATAAGTTAGCGGTTAGAGCCATGCCTGATAAATATAATGGAAACGAATCTCGTAAAAGTGACGCCGGTAAATATCCTATTAAAATTAATGTTCATGATCATCCCCAACACTTGATGCCGAAGGGTTTGTTCTATCAAAGATCTCCCATGCATAGAGACGAATCTCCTCACTATGATCCCGTTTACTCTGATGGCCTAGCTTGCTATGAAGAACATCATTACGAAATCATCTATCCCGACGAACACAACATATGCAATGAAAATGTGGCAAACTCCAAGAAATGCTCAAATAAATCTAACAAGTATATGAATGATTATCATCAAAAAAGTTCTAATGATATGTACACTGAAAGATCTATAGGTATTCCGGATTGCGAAGCAGATTATTACATTGAGGGAGACAACTTGAACAACAGCTCCATAGCAACTTGCTCGTACGATGATATGAGTGTAACATCATCAAAGAGTCATGATTGTAGCGGAAAGAAAAGTAATTTTTCCGTTGACGACATATCTTTGTACAGCTCAAAAAGCCATGACGAAGTTGCAGCAAACTCGTCAAAGATGAAATCATCTAAACCTCACAAGCTACAAACTTCGGTAGATGACATATTAATTTTCGGATTGAACTCTAAACAGAAAATCTTACCCAAAATAAATTCAGCGAAAGGTGACAATGATAACAATGTGTTCTTACATCCGAGGAATATTGTTAAATTGAGAGTAAAGAAGAACAAAAAATCTATGTTTTCCAAATCTAAGAATAACGCTGGGATGAATAACGAGCAATCAACCGATGAGGTGAAGAAAAATTGTGATAGTAAAGAATCTCTTTTGAAATATAAACTCAGTCCTAAAGTGTTTGGCCTATCGCGGCCCAGTGCAAGTGTGGAGGATATCTGCAAGTCTTCAGCCAGGAGGGAAATCAACAGAGAAGTCAACTGGGGCCACCTTGAAGGGACTACAAGTGAGCCAGATCTCCGGGATTGCAAATCCCACCACTATTTCAGGGTAAGTCTTGTTTCTATGCGTAGCTCTCATACGTTTTTAGCACTTTATTATGTAGTGTTTTTTCTAGACGCTTCGGGGTCCAGTACATAGAATGTAGAATAGGGTGCCGGTCAAGTCGTTGTAGCTGTTACTTGTCTGCAGCTTCGGTAGTGGGCCCGGTCTAGGTAGCCGCTAGAATACAGTCCCGTTGTAAGGAGGATAGATTCTGTGCGGACTACTTTTGTCAATTGGTGAACTCTGCTAGGTCGGTCATCCAATGGCGGGAAAAGGCAATGGTCCAGGGTGCAACAAAGTCAAACAATATCCAAGGTATAGCAGGCATGAAGCTGTGAGTCAGAGCGCAGAGTCTTGAGAGAGTTAGATCGGGAGATGATACGAGAGTTGAAACAAGGGTGGTTAGCAAATGATCGCAAATCAGTATTTATACCTAAACGCCGAGCCGTTCACAGCTCCGTGCCGGATGTCAGGCGATTCAGTTTTGTTTGTCACATGCTCAAGCCATCGCGATCTCGTCAATCGATGACACAAATATTCATGAGATGCCTCTCTCCATGTTCTATCCTCTGACCCAAACTACTTATTAAAGTAAATATAAATTATATAAAATTATCAACGGGTCCCCGGGCCAAACATGTTTGGGGGAATCTCTTATATAATTCTTAACTCTAAACTTACATTATGTTATTATTACTAATTATGCTAAAAGGAGCCCGGCCTATCTCTCAATATCATTAATTTTTCTATATATTTGGCCGAACTTCCGTAATATTAATCTAAACATAAACAAACATACAATCATAATATTATTAAATGTGGAAGGCGGTCGCACAATTCGGGGTTGGGGACTGGAACACGGTATAGAAGGGGAACATAAGTATTAAAGTCCCTTACTTCCCCTCTCCACCGCCTACAATCTACACTCATAGGAGAAACACTGTGCGCTGGTGCAAGTGCACTTACGAGTGTTGAGAAAATAGAAGACAATAACTATCATTGTTAAAATGTCATAATTTTTGATTTCCTACATAACTTCATCCGATACAGTGTTTATTATACAAATCAGATGTTATTGTTGGCCATGGACATTGGCTTCTCTCGAATGTATCCAATTTTGCTGATTCTTCGCGCCATTCGAAGCCAACAGTTCTCTTTAGTTTGTTAGCCCGTCATTTCGATGACTTTGTGTTGTGGCCATTTTTCTCACAATGTTATTGATTAGGTTCCTTGTTTGCGCTCCAAATGTGAGATTTTCTCACAATGTTATTGATTAGGTTCCTTGTTTGCGCTCCAAATGTGAGATTTTCTCACAATGTTATTTCACCAAATGATTCTAATATATTTTTTCGATAATGTGAAAACACGTGGGATTTTGTTGTATATGGAAATCGATTCAACAACCATACTGTCGATTAATTAAATCATGAGGGTTTATTAACGCTATCATGTTGCGAGAATTAGACATTACCCCTATCCTGGTCATTGGTGTAATTACTAATTACCATAATGGTAGGTGTTACCATATTATGCAGTATTTTACATACATTATTCTTCAATCTGCTGGTACTCCTTGTCTAGTCGACTTGATTTTACGCACTGCAATGTTCTGTTTTAAATCAACTCACCTGCTTTCTTACTTATTCAATCTGCGACTGAGCATTTATGAACAAACACTATAAAATTATACAACCAACTCCCATTTAGTTCAATCAATAATTGAATTAGGTTCAGCAAAACTTGGTTTAAGGAATTAACAGAAGAACTGACTAGTATTCTTAAAACAACATCATAGAAGTTACTGAAAATACCCTTTCCAAACCTTGAAGTTTAAGTATAAAAGTTGGAGAAATCCCCTTATTTAATACATAGTTCGCCTCAGCACAGGATCTCCTAGTGAGGAGGACTATGAAAAATTCTATAATGTATATGTATTTTTTATATTTATACCTTACTTTAAAAGGGCAAAATTATACAGAAATTAATAAAAAAATAAAATAAAAACATAATTCATAAATATATCAGTAGCATTGTTATTTGTAAATCGAATTTCTTTACAACCCCTGTGAAGTCATTTGCTCTTAAATTAATTAAATAAATTAAATGATCAGCTCAGGCACGAGGACACAATTGAAAACCAGAGTTAAGTTAATTAGTTATGAGATGGGTGTCCTGTGCTGAGCCTACAGATAATTTAGTACATACTAAACAACTGCAGATGCTGTACAAATCCTCACAAGACTGAGAGACAGTATGTCTAATACAGAGTATTGGCTATTATTCATCGACCAACAATATTTAAACAGGGCGTGTGGATCTCAAAGGTGATACCTGAACCAAAATGAATTGATCCCCGAAAACATTAATCAAAAAGAATGTATATTATCTCCTAGTCAAAAGATCACAAGAAGCATTGCTTACTACCTTTTGCTGGTTTGCATCGACCAAATTTGTCTCCCAGCAAGTTTGTATCAACAGGGTGGCTAACTTTATCTAGTTTATTATTCACAATTTAATCAGCTACAGTCGAACTTGGTTATAACGATCACGGTAATAGCGGATTCACGGCTGTAATGAGCAATTATCCAATGACATTTTGGATCAGGCTTATTTTCATACAATCGTTGGTTGTTATAACGAGGACGTTTCACTGATGTATCGTACAAATAATTTAGTCAACACAATTTCTAAATACATACATAGTGAGTCTAGTTTTTGAACTGTTAATTCGTGGTGGAATTCCATTGTATTAGAATTGAAATTAAAACACTTTTGTACTTTGTTCCACTTATTTATTTTCACCAGGACCGGTTTCATCCTACTACGGACATTTTCAGACTGGTAGTTGAAATTCTTATGCTACGGTATTTATATAAGTTTAAGTTTATATAAATACCGTAGCATAAGAATTTCAACTACCAGTCTGAAAATGTCCGTAGTAGGATGAAACCGGTCCTGGTGAAAATAAATAAGTGGAACAAAGTACAAAAGTGTTTCAATTTCAATTCTAATACATACATAGATCGTTAGGTCTGATAAAGAACAATTCTCGAAGTAAGTAAGAACAAAGGTAGCGGTATAGTGTGGCGGCGAGCGGGGCGGCGGCTGGCAGGAACTTCCTTAAATCCTGTTATGGCACTACCTGTGTAATATTATCAGCAATGTGAAAC
Source organism: Halesus radiatus (assembly GCA_022606495.2). Classification (NCBI taxonomy): domain Eukaryota; kingdom Metazoa; phylum Arthropoda; class Insecta; order Trichoptera; family Limnephilidae; genus Halesus; species Halesus radiatus. The sequence continues at coordinate 82,456 of JAHDVE020007312.1, read as the reverse complement.
ATTCCTATCCATCGAGCACTATGTAGAATTGTCATATATAATTTGCGAAGGTCATTCGAAAATCTTCTTCGTATTACTACTCTGTATTATTAGGTAGGGTAGTAACATTTTTTTTTTTTTATATGAATACCTCACAAGAGTCCCAACTGCTCCCAACCGTCTGGAGCCAGTGAGACTATGGCATTCCCAATTGGGGAATGTTGTGAGGCTGAAGGTATTGGGGAGGGGAAGGAGAAGGGGAAAAGGAAGGTGGGGAAATACCTGGCTATTCAGATCTGGTCACCAAACACGGCTAAAAGCATTTCAAGCAACGTTTCAATTCTGAATGGTGGTCTTTCACCAGGGCGATACTGAGAGTATCTTCCACTCTGGAACGTGCGGAAATATACTATATATATTATTTTAAATGAAATAATTGTGAAACAACACAAATTAATTAAATAAAAATTACTCGCGCACGCCGGGATTTGAACCCGCGACCTTCGGATTCGTAGTCGAGAGCCTTACCCCTCGACCATGGAGGCCGTCAACATATGATTTAAAAAAAAACAACTTTTGCTGATATAACGACTAACAGCTATAATGAGCAGATTTAGACGGTCCTCTCGTGCTTATTATAACCATGTTTGACTGTATACCTAAAAAAATATGTATGTCACAGATCATTTCGAGCAAGTGTTTTCAAAAACTAATAATTGTAAAATCTCCTAGCCGTTGCTGTATAGCGATGTGAGTTTGTGATGTGTGAATGTATTAAAATTACAATAGCAATTTTTTCAAAAACTATATGCTCAACAGTGACTTTGCGTATGGCGCGATACATGCAGTTGGGTTCTTAAGTTTCAACTTCACACTCGTGACGCGTGCCTTTCTGACTTCCTATGACATGACCAAATTACATCATGCGAATTGGGATTAACTTTGAGTTCTGTGTTATGGAGCGAGGCGTGTTAGTCTTTCGAAGCGAGGCAATGAAATTCAATAGTGTTATGAAAATTTTCGTGATTGTGTGACACATCAAAGCTAATAGTGATCGATGCTATTATTATACTCGTATAGATTATATGAGATCACCAAAAAATTGAATAAACACCAAAGAGCATGAAGTGACAGTTTTACATTTTAAAATTCCCATTTGCTAATCACTGTGATCATTTTGTCACATTGAATTGAATGTGTCTGTTGTGCATTATTTCTTTCTGACCAACTTGTACTGAGGGACTGGTGAGCGGTGGGGTCCCTGAATTGCTCTTTAATTATTTAATCAAAGTCGGTCACCATATTTCAGAGCTAATTCAGTACAATGGAATAATTGTCGGCTTTTCAAAGTTTTCCTCATCATATTCGCATAAAACAATAATATTGTAATGAAATGTGTTCTCACCTATAGCCGGAATCTCCACCATAACGTATTTCATTACTGTAATAATTATTTTTATTTTTAATCATAACGCCTTTCAGCTTTTGCATAGTATACATAAATATTAAAGTATAATGTGAAAAACATGTAAGCAATAAATAACCCCTATGAGCATGTATAATAACAAACATAAATTTCAAGAATATCTGTAAATATCAAAGCAAGAATAAACGTCATTAAAGGTATATAAAAATTAGGACTGATGAAAGAAAAATATTAATAAAATAAAACTGTTTCAAATGAAATGGTTTATAATATTTCTATACATCATAAATGTATTTAATTATTCCGATATGTAGAGATATATGTTAAATATTTCGTAGTAAGTAGTAAATTTACAGAAGAACATCCACAGTGAGTATATCAGAGCAGATAAATGAGTTCCTGAGTATGTTAGTTTTAAAATAAAATTGAATGTAACTCAAATTTAGTAATGTTATTATTAAATTCCGCAAGTATTTTAGTTTTTTATTATTGTGACAGCTGTTTCGACGTACAAGGCCATTTTCAAACTGTGGTTAGACCACATTGAGACGACTTATTTATGTGAATCTATTTATCCTCACCCAATTCCATGGTCATTTTTATGGTGCCTAAAAGGATTTATTACTGGTGAAACCAATTTATTAAGAAACCAATTGTGATAATGGATTCTCCATTCTCTTAGGTACTGACATTTGGAATCTGTTTTCTCCACATTAAACGCAATGTTTTCTTAATTCATTTATAATGATATGAAAGCTATTGACTTGTGTTATATTGTTCAGGTCTTGTGAACATACTGAGTAGTGGGGAATAATTAATTTTCCTTACTTTATTAATTATCGTTATATTGGGAACATTCGTTCGTTTATTAATTTCTAATTGTTCAAGTAAATTTAATCTATGGCCCTTTCTTTCTATATATAGGCTCGTTGTCAAGCGGGATGTGATTATTCACTAAGAGATGTTCTACGAATTTTGAAAAAGTACTTTTTTTATTATAACATTGTATATATTCAGAATATATACGATTTTATATAATAATAAAAAACTTTTTCAAAATTCGAAAATCTGTTGTTTTTTAAACCCCATTAGACACAAAATTCTCCCATTTCGGAGGTATTCCAATCCGCTAGAAATGACGGGAAATCCATCAGGATGACAACACTGCTAAAAAGTCGCTACACCACTGATCACATAACAGTGAGGTAACAATGTGCTTTCTACATGTTTTTAATTCCTTGGTGCTGAAACTTTTTAATTTCCTCGAACTAGGACTCGCATGGTATACTTGTCCTGTAGGTGCTTGATTGAATTAATAGATACCCCGATAGTATCTTTATAATTGAGATTTGGTCGGTTGTTTGTAGTTTGAGAATCTTTTGTTATTAATTTAGATCCCGTGTCCCAAGGCTGGTTGTAAATTGTTGACATCAATAATGCTTCTTATGTCTCAGTTAAAATACACCTTTGGTGCAATCATGGATAGCTTTATCTAACGCTGAAAACTTGAACCCTAACAAAAAGTAATTGCTGTGGTTATATATTTTTTATTATTATTAAACGTATTGTTTACCTGTCGTTGAAACGTGTCATTGAATCAGCCTATTCATGGTAATTAATCATCGGTAAAATGGACATGTGTGTTTCTACCGTCTTTGTGTGAGAGTGTGCAAAATTGCAGTAATGTGTATTGAAGAAGTCGAAAGAATCTTTAGATTGTTTCGACTAAACTAATACACAATACTTAAGCATTATTGCTATCTTTGATGATATTTTTTTTTTTTTTAATTCTCTGTTTGCCAGTTTGGTGCTTCATATTCCAGGAGTTGCTTAGCTGGTGAAGGTTCCACTGTTTTTCATAATATTGTGTCCGTTGCACCCAACAGAGGTGATTAAATTATATTTATTACTACTGTTATATTATTACTAATATTATATAGAAGCTATCACTTTGTGGTTATCCATTATAATTAAATGAAACAATATAACTTTGTTTTAACCACTTTTTATTTTTTTATATTTTTTACCCCGACCGGTTTCGAAACAATCATTCCATCATCAGGGCAAAATATGTACTATCTTAACAATATTACAAAATTATGGCAGAATATGTATATATTAGGTGTGTGGGGGTGGGGGCGTGACTAAGGATTAGTGAAGAGTGGGGAAAGAGATAGAGATTGAGGGAGGTTGAAAGGAAACATGTTTAAAATGGAGTTGTAAGATAGGTTTTTTTTATGGCTTCTAAATTGTATAAGCGTTCACCTTTACTTTAATGTGAAGAATATTGATCCCCTTATTTTTATCAAAACCATGATTATTTGAAATAATATGATTAGCGAATTCGGAAAAATTATTATTTTTAAGAAATCTTACATGTTCTTTGATCCTAATGTCGAAATTACGGCTTGTTTTTCTGATATAAAATGAAGAACAGTCGTTACAATTTAGTTTGTATATACCATAATGAGTCAATTTATGATATTTATCTTTAGTGTTCCTCAAAACATTTTAATAATTAGTTACACAAATTCAGTTCACGCCATAATAGACCCTATTGCAGAGCGAGAATATGGGAGAATGCCAGTCAGAATCGAACGATTTTAAAAATAACTCCGCCAATGTAATAAGAGTATATGCCACAATCAATAATAAAAACAAACATATAATAAACTAGGAAAACAACATTCACCTTGCGTTTATAAATAATATGATATTATTTTAAATGTACATGGTAGAAAAAAAATAAGAAAGAAGGATAACGAAAGTGAAACTGGTTACAAAGCACACATCAGGAGTAGAGTAGAGCAATAAGATTTCTTTCAGTATCGCACTGGTGAGAGGTCATGTTAGAATTCAATAGTTGCGTTGCTTGAATTGGTCATGTTTTACAGGTGGAATAGCCAACCAGTCTCTAGTAACCTTTCTCTATCCTTTCTCCTTCCTTTCCCCTAATTAATTTTAGCTCCCATGAAAAGAATTTCAATTTATTATAATTTTTTATCCCTATCGGTGATATTTTTTTAATGCAATATTCACATAAAAATAATAATGTTATTAAGTATTGCAGATATTTCAACAGGAAGTAGCGGATATTGGAACCATCTGAGTTATTATAATAATGATTATGTTACAATGTTCACTATCTTATTATTATGAATCCATAAGCAATCAATTATTCTGAAACTAATGTTGTTAACGTGGGATTATCTATTTTTAATTAAATTTACTTGCAGAAGTTTACGAAAAATTACGCAATATTTTGTGATTATGTAATTTTATGTAAGTAGCAGGTATTCGATTGTGATTATTATTAATATTGTCATAATAATGTTACATAGGATGCAATCAGAATAATTTTTTTTTTAATTAATACTGCTCTCTGACGGTCCGGTGAGGAATGAACATTTCACTCGCTACTGGAGACACTGCGTAGAAAAGTCCCACGATGGACTGCGTTGCAAACCGTTACCTTACTTTAGCAAACTTGACTTTTCTGTGCAGTGTCTGCAGTAACGAGTGAAATGTTCATTCCTCACCGGACCGTCAGAGAGCAGCCTAAGCCTCTTTCACTCTTAGCCCATTCTCTGACTGTCCGGTAAGCAGCGAACTTTTCACTCGCCACTGGAGACACTGCACAGAAAAGTTCCACATTGGACTGCGTTGCAAACCGTTACGTTACTTTAGCAAACTTGACTTTTCGGTGCAGTGTCTCCAGTAACGAGTGAAATGTTCGTTCCTCACCGGACCGTCAGAGAGCAGCCTTAATTAAAAAAAAAATTATTCTGATTACATCCTATGTAACATTATTATGACAATATTAATAATAATCACAATCGAATACCTGCTACTTACATAAAATCACCTCACCCCATAAACCCGGGCACCCCTGCTAAGTCACCAAACGTAGCGAACCACTTGGAGTGACCTATGCCAGAGATTTTAGTTATCCAATGAATGGTTCTCGGGGCGCCAGTACCCATACCCGCCTTTCAAACGCCGCGCGTCATGTACGTATTGTTCAAACTCCCACGCCACTTAAGTTCATTTGAGTATTTTTTTCCGTTATAAAACTTTTATGTTTTTGTCTATAGATCGTTGTAACACCCTGTATGTACAATACCAAGTACTCACTATAATTGTAAAATGTACAAGTTTCGCTGATCACTACATGAATGTTATCATAGAGTGTGAAGCCTTATCAATAAGTGCTTGTTTTGATAAAGCTTTGAATTTTTATCAACTATCTCAGTGTATTCCGGATATTTGTGAAAAACACACATTATTGTGTGCACTTTACCGATTTTGCTAAAGTGAATACTTCTTCATTTATCTTACGCGTATTTCAGTGAAATAAATATCTATAAATAATGGGCATTGTTCGCTAGTTCTTTTTTTAAAAAAATAGTGTTTCATGTTAATATTTCAGTGTTCTTAAATATTTAAAAAAATATATAGAATAATAATTCTGAACCCACGACGCAAACAGGCGTATCTCATATTTAGCGACTTTCCAGTAGAGCCAAAAAACTGTTTTTTTTGCCGGATTCTCATACATTTTATTACACGTTTCACTAATGAGTGAATATATTTTTTTAAAATGTGTAATTAAAATCTCATTAGCGACACACGTAATAAAATGCATGAGAATCCGGCAAAAAATACATTTTTTTGGTTCTCCTGGAAAGTTGCTAAATATGAGATACGCCTGTTTGTGTTGTGAGCAACGAATTTATCTGTAGTATACATAATATAATGCGCAGGTACTAACTACTAAGCACCTAATCAATTTAAAAGAAAAAAAAATTAAGTCCTATTTTCCTGGTGATTTTTTGTTTAAGAAGAAGTTTAGATAAGATTAAGTGTTCGCGATAATTACACAGACATACAGATAAATATCCAATCGCTAGTATTTGTTAAACCCTGGGACCCAATGAATTCTTTTTATTAATTAATAATTTAAAAAATTGAAGTCATATGAAAGTTTTGCCCCTTGTTATTAATGAACATTGTAGCTAAATTAATAAAAAAATGAACATAAATATATTTATATTGAATAAAACAATAAAACTTTGTTTTAACCACTTTTTTTCACTTGGAAGAAATCTTTAAGCCACAATACTTTCTTTGGCTTGTATGATTTTGAGATTGCAGGAGAATCATTAATTTTGTTGTACGGTGCATGTATCGTATGTAGTTTGGGGAAACTGTAAATTTTAGGCACTGTTGATAAAAATATATATTTACACACAATATAATTCTTTATTTTATTGTAAAGTTTTTTTTTATATATTTTAGCTTTTATGGCCGTACTCGCCAATTTTATACTATTTTATGAAGCTATCATTTTGTGGTCATGCTCTATAATTAAAGGAATTAATTAAGTAAATAAAAATGGGAAGTGATGTTTTTTATTTACATTTTACAAAAGAAAAAATACAATGCAAAAAGTCCCGATAAACTACTTTTCGTAGTTTATCTAGCGTGAGCTTGTTAATCAAAACTTACAATTAAATCAAAATTTACAGTAAAGGTTACAAAATATATATATATCTAAAATAAAATAAAAAAAACATAAATAACAAACTTAAAACATAAATATTTCTCAAGAATCTTACTCAAAAATATTTCTACAAAATGTCTTAAAAAAATAAAAACATAAACGACATCAATAAATCGTACATTAAATAATATTTCCTTATTATCTAATACAAATAGCTTCTTTCATCTAGCCAAGTTTTCAATATATTTATTAAATGTTTAGTTTTAAAACAGTTTTTTTTAGCTAGGAATCATGTGATCTAAAGTTCTTTGTCCATATTTTTTGTATGCTTGGGAACCATTAGTCCTTCATTAAAATTGAGACGAGGATTGTAAGTGTGCTCTAGTCTATTTGTATTATATATAGGGTTATTAATGTACTGAAATATAATTTTGTACCACAGAATTAATCTTACTAAAAGAATTTTGAAACTCTGATAAAAGTATGGAATATTATGCCTTTGTTCGTATTCAGCAAATGATTTAACCAATGATTAAAACAAAGTTTTATTGTTTCATTTAATTCAAATGGATTACCACAAAGTGATAGCTTCATAAAATAGTATAAATATAATTCCTGACTATTTTTTATAATGTAATTTTTGGGTATGCCTCAAGGGCGCTGTAAAAGCCATACAACATCTAACTACTGTCCAATTTCCTTAAAAATCTTCGATGCTATTTAAATAGATTAAACAAACGAAAACAGGTAACTTTGTACATATTTAGAAATTTCGTGGACTATGAAAGGGTTCAGATTATCGAGATAAACTACCCAGGATTAAATAAATTACTTTGAAAAATAATAAAAAAAGTTTTCACAACTGTTCAAACTGAACATATGTAATATGTTACAGAATTTATTTGTACTGCCGGCTATCTCGGAAGTGATGAGTTTGTCGAGTAAATAAGTACCATAGCCGTGTTTTTTGACGAGTGTGCAAAGTTATTGAGGAAATAATTGTTGAAAGTAACGTTGTTAAAATAAGGCTCGGTCCTGTGGGGTTAGGATTAAAGCTAGAGATTATTATCACTGTTTATTTACTGATATCATTATTTGAAGAGCAATATTTTCACTATCTTTGAAAGGTTCTCAATCATTTGAGCACTGCAACTCAGTGCCAATGTTTCCTGAAAGTTTTACTCCATTTCAAGGTTTAATTTATTTTTTAATGTCAGCTTTTTCTCGGTTACAAATATTATGTGCATAGCCGCTTAATTTCAAGGCTTCACTTTTTCGATGTTTTCTAAGTCTTATCAAACATCGCTACTTGTGTACACAATCGCTTTATTTAGAAGTTTAATTCAACCTACAAATTGTCAAGCCTTTCTCGATGTTTTCTAAATCCTGTCAAACTTCGCTACTTGTGTACACAGCCAGTTTATTTAGAAACTTCAGTTACTTTTTAAAGCTTGTCAAACCTTTGTCGATGTTTTCTAAATCCTGTCAAACTTCGCTACTTGTGTACACAGCCAGTTTATTTAGAAAATTCAGTTACTTTTTAAAGCTTGTCAAACCTTTGTCGATGTTTTCTAAATCCTTGTCAAACTTCGCTACTTGTGTACACAGCCAGTTTATTTAGAAAACTTCAGTTACTTTTTAAAGCTTGTCAAACCTTTGTCGATGTTTTCTAAATCCTTGTCAAACTTCGCTACTTGTGTACACAGCCAGTTTATTTAGAAAACTTCAGTTACTTTTTAAAGCTTGTCAAACCTTTCTCGACGTTTTCTTGTCAAACATCGCTACTTGTACACAGCCAATTTATTTAGAAACTTCAGTTACTTTTTAAAGCTTGTCAAACCTTTCTCAGTGTTTTCTAAATTTTGTCAAACGCACTTACTTTTGGACATAGCCACTCTCTTTCAAAGGTTCACGTTTTAAAGCATGCCAGCTTCCTTGCCATCATAGCTTTTGGAATATTAACTTTTTTAATGTCATCCCATCTCAAATATCACTCCCTGTTCTTAGTTCTGTGGGATCATTAATATCGTGAATATCGTCTGTAGTAGAGCATTAATATCGTCTGTGGTTGTAGTCAATTAACTTCAATAAAGCAATAATTCAGTCCCGCGGTGACCGCCTCTCATATAATCATGCGACAGACATCTTGTCTCTCCCATATGGAACGAAAATCTTTAGAATATAGGGGATGAAGTCACTTTTTTGTATCCTTGGGAGTTGATGTAAAAATTCAATGTTACGTGGCCGGCTTGAGTGAAGATAAACAAAGTTTGACAATACACAATGCGGCAATTTTGGGAAAAAAAATCACATTTTTTAAAAAGTACTTCCTTCTTCTTAAGCCAACTTTTCGGATAGTCTTTGAGTGTTTTTTATCAACTCAAATAAATGTAGTTTATAAACAATTGTATATTCTGCTACATTTTCTACTATTTTATTTTATATTATTTGTTTTTGGTCAAATTTCCACTGCTGATGATAAATACTATGAGTAAAGTGTGACAATATACAGTTTTACATCAGTTAGCTTAAACTGTGTCAGTCGGTGGAGGGGAACATAGGAGTGGGATAAAGGTACAAAGGACTAGAGTAGATGGAAAGGTGGTTTAAGTTATCTAGTTTGAGAGCGGTCGTGTAATGGATTTTAGTTTAATATCATTCAATGTGGTAATAATTTAAATTAAATGAGTATGTAGATCTGTAGATAAAAGAGTTTTGTTTTGAATTGGTGTTACAATGAGGTATATAAAAAGTAAGTGGCTGTCTGCTGTTGCGATTTGGGATATGAAATAATAGGCGTTCTATACATCAAATATATTCCAGCGGTGACTTATTTAAGCACGATATACGGAAAACACTTTTTAGGACTCAACTAACGCACCATTTTGATTTTCATATAATTATTAATACAATATTTATATTAACCATTATGATAACAGTTCTGACGGTGAAATTGAACAACATTCTGTAGCTAATGATGGCGACGATCAGTGTTATAGTTTTAAAAAATAATATACATTTTTGAATTATTACTGAAGTGAAGTTTCAAAGTGCAACATGTCAAGTTTCGTTGGTTACATTATGCGGAAGGTTCATTCCGTGGACGATCTATTGGTATGTTTTTTTTGTTTTTTGGTCGAGGTTCGTAATATATTCTTTCTCGAGGTCGCAGTGATGGGCACAATCGAGATATCATTTTCAAAATGATCCTCAAAAATCCTGATTCAAATTGGTTTGACGTAATGTTTGGAAATATTAAAAATTCATTCCAATGATTTGGCATTGTAAACATTCGAATGATCTTATTGACCAGTGACGTGCATCGCTCTATGGCCAAAGGTAGGCTGTGTATTATCCATTGAATATTTTAAAATGGACATTTTATTATCATTTTCCATTTTTTATATTTCTTTGTTCTTGGGGTAGGCACAGCTTTTCCGCCTTTACGGAGTGCACGCCATGGGTATTAGGAAGTACGGTATGATGTTTTAAAAAACGATCGAATTTGTCGTCGATGTTTCGATTATGCCCATCACTACTACAAAGTGAAAGTTCTGTAATATTTGAATATACGACATCATTTTAAAACATTTTCTTTGGTATTGGAGTTTTTAATTATCACGTTTTTTTGCTTCATATAATTTTGCCATTTTTAACAGGTGTAGCTTGTTATCAATTTTTGTTTTTTTTTTACAATCAAACTGAACAACTACGAAGTTAAAATTTGCCACAAACTAACAATCTCAGTATTTGCAACATGACTATCAAAATAACGCATTTTCATGTCTATTAAATTTTTAAAAAATGTCGGCGATTGTCGTCACCGCTATAGTTTTGATTCGTATCCATATTTTTTATTAGAGAGATTTAAATCGTTATTTTACGTGTCCCGCTTTTCTCCTGCACCCCTTAACTCGACAAAAGTATTCCACTAGAAATGTGATAGGTCAATTGTCAGGAAGGCGCTTTACTGAGGACACAAGGAAAATAATACTGTTGTATTGCGTTCGACCCAAACAACATTCGCCTAAATTGTGCGTAAAATAATAAAATAACGCGAACTTTATCATAAGATTATTTGCGTGAAACAAGCAAAAATGTGGCACAAACACCTGGAATAATACGCAATTTAATAATATTATTGACTTTATAATAAATACATATTTTGTACATGTGATGTTTTTCGAGTAATTTGTGCATATCTCAGTATTGTGAATTAATAAGTGTATTGGAACACCCGGTGGACCCATGCTCTATATAATTGTTGTTGAAGTGAATCGAGTTATTATTATTGGTGAAGTGGTGTAGTAGTTACCTATGTTGATAAGGTGCGTGAGTGTCGGAGAAGCGACATCGGTGCAACATGTCCAACATGTTGGGATACGTCATGTGCGGATTTCACTCCATGGACGATTTGTTGGTATGTTGAATTTTATATGGCACGTTTCAACTTTTGCTATGTCACTGCACTGACGTATGTACTGTGTTATATATGGATGTCTTCAGTCAAGATAATGTATCTCCATAAATCATTATTTCAAGATAAGTCTTCTTTTAAGTTAAACTGAAAATGTTTTTTATTAATTTTTCAAAATAATTTTTTTGTTTGAGAATGTTTTTGCAATTGACTTTGGTCAATTGAACCACCTAGCAAAAACATTTTTTTTTTGAAAAATTAAAAAAATCGTTTTCGGCTACTACAACATCAATAATGTCGTTTTTATTCAATATCAGCACTCTAGCACACCAAAAAGCCACGAGCCGCCCATGCGATTTGAAGATCATATTTTTGCATAACAGTGTATTTGCTTGTAATTTTACAATTGTTTAAGGTGTAATGCATGAAATACAATAGAAGTAGGTGTATATTTTAGATTCTGTATGCCTATAATAAAAATAATTAGTTCATTATTTCCTTTTTGGTCTGACTGCAAAGTTAAGCGTGTCAAGCTGCGTAGCTTGATATACTTATAACAAAATATGTCACCTATCTGTGACATAATCATTGATAATGATTTATTAATTTCGATTCTTGTTTTCATTCGTAATACTAATTTTAAAAGAATTTTACATAAATGATCGTTTTCCAAGATTTTAGATAATGAAAGATTGTTTCTAAGAAAAAAATTAAAATCAAGGTCATCCACAAATAACTATAATTTTTCAGGTAATGTCGAAAATCCACCTAAATCAATTAAAACACATCGTTCTTTATTTATGACATTTCTCCAGCTGTTGTAAACTTTGTAACTTCTACCCTAATAAGATGATAACGACTGTCGTAACTACCAATTGGTTTAATCATAATTTTTTACTGTCTACCAGGGGTTTTAGTTGAAGTTTGCCGGTTTTACTCATAGATGTCGCTAGAGATATGTATACATTTCTATGATTTGGCATCTATGTCATATTTTTCTATGGACATTAAATACACAAGTTACATTCTGCCAAAATAATAGTGTCATAGTTGGTTTCCTCAGTGAATATGTCGAGTTTCGTTCCAAGTAAATCGCATTTGCGGCATTCGTTGCTTTTCTTATTTCATCAAAAGAAAAAAGCAGTTGAAGTTCATCGGTTGCTGGTAGAAACTTATGGTGAACATGCTCCAGTGATTAGAACATGTGAGACATGGTTTCGTCAATTTAAAAGTGGAGATTTCGATTTAACAGACAATGAACATCCTGGTGCAACGAAAAAGTTCGAAGACGAGGAATTGCAGGCGTTATTGGATGAAGACCCAACCCAATCGTAACAACAATTGGCCCAAACACTTAATGTGACCTGAGGAGCAATTTTCCAACGTTTAAAAGCCATGGGAAAGATCCAAAAGTATGGAAAGTGGGTACCACACCAAATGAACGAGAGACAAATCGAAAAAACCGCCAAACCGCCTCATGCAGCTAAAGTAGTGAAAAACACTCAAAGCATTGAATTGGGAAATATCGCACCCGCCGTACTCTCCAGACCTTGCCTCGTCCGACTATCACCTTTCCGCATCGATGGGACACTCACTCGCAGAGCAGCGCTTCGCCAATTTTGAAAAAGTCGAAAAATGGCTCGTCAAATGGTTTGCCTGGAAAGAGAATTTTTTTTTTTTGGGAATTGTATCCATGATTTGCCTCAAAGATAGGCAAAATGTATAGAATCCGATGGTCAATACTTTGAATTAAAAAAAAATGACATTCCCTTGAGAATTAAGCGTTTTCTTTATTGAAAAAACCGGCAAACTTCAACTAACACCCCTGTATCTCCTATACGTGATGAATAGCGCTTAAGATCGGCGAAAAGATGCGATATTAATTCAGCAGGGGACAATTGGTAATTATAGTAACTTTTAAAAACCTTGAAAATTGCTTCCGGCCATAATAATAACAATTAGAGTTCATTTCTATAGCACAGTTTTGTGAAATCAAAGTTTCAATTACAGATCAAATAATACATAGAGCTGTCCTAACACGCAAAGGGAATTAATCAAAATAGGAGGAACAGGGGGCGAACAAAAAGCGAATATTTAGTTTTACCCTTTTTATAAATGTTTGTCCTTTATATTTTCTTCAAAAGAATGGTATTCACTTTGTGGCGTCATTATTAATAATTAAATTAAAAACTACTTTGTATTCATGACTTTATTAATATATACATATCGACATGTTTCGAAAGCGATGCTTTCTTCATCAGGAATAGGTAGAACACTAAAAAGTAATAATGTCAAATATAGACAAATGAAACATAGAACAAAATAATGTAAGAATAGACAATTTATAAACATAAACAAAAATTGATTAAAGTAGGTCAGTAATTAATCAAAAATGCCAATTAAAATAAAAATTATTATAAAACATTGAATAACAAATATATGTTAAAATTTTAAAAAAAAAAATTATTTTTATTATTAATATGAAAATTATTTTTTGATATTAAATAAACTTTATCAACTTAGCTAATGAGACCAATGTTGTTAATAAAATGTTGTCCCGGAAAGACAGAGGTCCTGGGTTCGAGTCCCAGATGCGACTGATATCTTTTTATTTTCAGTTGTTTTTTTATCGGTTTCATGTTTCATTTAGGTTATGTTAATATTATCTTCTTCAATGATTAAATATTACAATGAGGTTTTTCACTTCAATAAAATAATTAAAAATTGAAAATTTCTGTTATGGCCTATTCTTCATAATTTAAAACAAAAATAAATAAAAATACTTCTAATCCGTACTAGACATTTACCGTACGTTTAATTTAAAAAAAATGTTCATTCGGTTTGGGTGAGTATTTTGGCCTCTAATCCAAAATTAAGTTTTGTATGAAACGGGTCGCGCAGCCGTTCCTCTTAATCTTGTCCATATCAATTTTCGGGTAATAATACGTGGTTATTCAAAATAATGGACTCAATTTCGCACGTTCTCCTCTAAGACACGCGGTCGGCCCGGGCTCTTTTCTTTTACATACACGTCCAGTTTGCTCAAATTGGTGATAACAATGACAACAAATGCTCTTTCTAGTTGAAGGTCCAATGTTAAAATGGAGACGCAAGATACGCTGCACTACAGTTGCCGACTCAAGTTACAGTACTCGTGGATACAGAATACCTTGTCCTGCATAGTAGCCATTTTACTCACAACTGACTCGAAATGGTTATAAAGAGCGGTCTATGAGCGATCTATCGGTTGGATTCGAAACTCTTTGACCTCCTCTTTCAATTGCTATGTAGATCATTCACATATAACGTATAATTCGGGAAATATAGCGGTATGAAATTGAGTCCGTCAATTTGAATAACCCTGTATAGTGAGTCAACTCATGGCGCCTAACTTCTCCTCGATAGCACATTCCCGTACCTTGATTAGAATTTTCCCCGAATCGCCGCGACGCATGACTGACTCAAGTGCGAATATAATGGATAACTCTATCGTTCAGAAAATTGAATCGAAATAGGTATTCAATCCTCTGGATTTTATGAAGTCGTGATAGCACTAGATCTTTTTATACCGCAGTTTATGGCTTCTTATCGATGTCGGCTTTTAAAGCAACGTATTCACAAACTGATAAATTGAACATTATTGTTGTATAATCGCATCCTTTTTAACAGGTGATTTTTAAATTGTTTTTTAAAGAAATGGGGTGCAAAATCAATATTTTACAAAGGTCAAGTTTACACAATTTATAAATAATATTATTTAAAAAAACAGTCGTCCTGGAGTCCCGAAAATTAGGTTAGATTGGACATTATTTATATAATAGACATCTACTTATCGATAATATTGCTCGTCGATGATTGTACTATATTCCAATTTATTTTTCTTCTTTTCGTTTTCATGTGGCTCCGATACCGCAGTTTTTGAAACAATGCCCTCAGCCAAACGCCCTTGTTTTTATAAAAAAACACCCCCCCTTTTTTTTATTCCAGAAAGAAAAAAAGTACATTATACACATTTTAATTGTTTGTTAATTTAATTTTAGATAAAAATTTCTTTTTAAATATACCCCGACTTTTTTATTTTCATTTGGAAGGTAATTGTTAAATTGACCCCTCGTAGCTAATGGATTGCTTGCCATTTACTCTATGCAAACGATCAAAATATTAATGTTATTAAAAACTGCCCGAAGCCAGTGGGACTATGGCATCTTTAATTTGGGATGTGTTGTAAGGCTGAAGGGAGTGGTGAGGGGAAGAAGACAAGTTTAAATTTCGCCAAAACTTAAAATACAAACCAAAATCGATAAATATGAATGTCCATACCAATCCA
Organism: Halesus radiatus; assembly: GCA_022606495.2. NCBI lineage: Eukaryota > Metazoa > Arthropoda > Insecta > Trichoptera > Limnephilidae > Halesus > Halesus radiatus. The sequence goes on along the minus strand of JAHDVE020007312.1, from coordinate 66,804 downwards.
AAAACAGAATGCGCACGTAACGGCAAATGTTCCGAATGCAATGGTACCAACATAACACGGTGTTTTGATGAGATGATTTTTTATTCACTCTTAAATAACGATCTATAAATTCTACAAATAATTATATATAATGAAAGTTATATATTCAGAATCGGCGTTAGTGATTCTATGTGAATATGTACTTTTAAAGCTAATATATTTTTCACTGGAGTTCCTTATTCTTTCCTCGGTTCTTGTATAACACTGTACTAACTCACTTACGTAGTACCTACTCAAGTGAGTCGTACTTTCTTTGATTATTGCCAAGGTAGGTACTGCAATGAAAATCAATTAAATTCCTTTCTAATAATGTCGTCGATATTCGCTAGACGACGACGATTCTCATTTTCATTTATCGAACTCCATCGCCGTGTGGAGCGTCGATCTAATGGTCGGGCAATTATTGCTTACTATCTATTGAAATTATATTATACCTTTGTTCTGGTTATTACAATAATTAATGTAATCTATTAAAATATGTTTATTATGGCATGTGATAATTAATGCCAGTTGCGTTCGCGAATTGTAAAGAACGGACGTTTTTCAATGGTTGGTAAATCAATATCAACGGACCTATTCAGTGTTATTTGCTATAACAAACAGTTTTCATCTGCACTACAAGAAATAGCATCAGTTTTCTAGTGCTCTGTTTTTCCCTTGTTAGAAAATTTGTGTGTAAAAAGCCATGTGATTATCATTTTAGATTTTTGGGATTTTCCCAAAACTGTCATAATGTTTAAAATAAAACTGTCCGAGTGCACGAACCGTGGTGTTTTTTATGCTGTGCTGGGAGGTTAATTCAGCGGGGACTTTTGTGTATTCGTTTATTTTGTGTTGGGTGTTTTCGTCTACTTTCATGCACCGTTTGGGCACAAGAGGAGTACGATGGATCTATATGTCGATGAGACGACGTGTGAAGGTAAGTTAGTGACACTTGATTTTTTTGCTACCCTGAAATCCAAGATGTATTCCACACTCAATAGAAAATCCTGTATCAAATATTAAGGACGTGTTCAATTTGTCAAAAATAAGAAACTTTTTTTATCACTAATGACATTCAAACAAATACCAGTATATTTGTTTTTTTTTCTAAAGTTAGTTTTCAAAGTTCAAATAATTTTCAAAGTTTTAATTTTTAAAAGCCCACCAAAACGCTCCGAATCTATGGCCGGTCGGTATTGATCAGTTTTGAGGTTAGAATATCTAGAGTTAGAGAGTTAGAATATCAAAGTGGAAGATACTCTCAGTATCGCCCTGGTGAAAGACCACCATTCTGAATTTAAACGTTGCTTGAAATGGCTTTTAGCCGTGTTTGGTGACCAGATCTGAATAGCCAGATATTTCCCCACCTTCCTCTTCCCCTTCTCCTTCCCCTCCCCAATACCTTCAGCCTCACAACATTCCCCGATTGGGGATGCCATAGTCTCACTGACTCCAGATGGTTGGGAGCAGTTGGGACTCTAGTGCTCTAGTATTCATATTAAAAAAAATGTCAAAACAAGGATGAGCTTTACCGCACATAATTTTATATTTTATTCATAATAAACCAAAACTAAACATAAGTAATAAAATTATGTTCCTTCTTAGAAACTATAACTCTGAGAATAATAACAGTATTGAGCATTAACGTTATCATAATATCCGCATTGATAATTGGTTTGCACATGAATGCTCTATTCTTTTTTCATTAATAATAGTCTTTTTTTATTTTTTATATTGAACAACAATTATGGAGCTTAAATTCACAAAGATTTAGTTTAAATTTCGCCAAAACTAAAAAAAAACACATGTTTAAATGCAAAACAAAATCTAAAAATAAAAAATTCCGTACTAATCCAAAAATAGAATGCATATACGACGCAGATGTTCCAAATGCAATGGAACCAATATAACAAGGTGTTTTGATGAGATGATTTTTTTCTCACTTTTAATTAATGATTTATAAATTCTACGTATCTAAATGAATATTTTTTTTTATATAATAATCATATATATTAAAAGTTATATATTCAAAATCGGCGTTTGATGATCTATGTGAATACATATTTTTAAGTCATTATATTTTTTAGTGGAGTTAGTTATTCTGTTGAATTAGGGAATGATGTTTTTACCGCGGAATTCAATCAGATAATGCTGGGAAGCTCCCTGTATTTGCCCTAAATGTTTGTGGTATTGGACCAGAATATAACTGAAAGTATCAACCAGTACTTGTGGAAAAGTGTCGTCAGCACTGTAATTATTTTGAAACGTGATTGCAAACCGCAATAGCGAAGTTTATCATGTCAATGTATGAAAGTACGTATTGAATGTATCTTCATTTCTCGTCTACAATATTATTTTATTTCTTTGTATTTTGATTATAAGTTTCGCTCCTTTTCCGCTTATAGATGAAAAATGCACTTAAAAATAATTTTAAAACTTTTTATTCTATTTTCATCTTACTTATTTTAGACTGTACCAGTTTTACCCTGCTACTAGCATCTTCATAATACTGATTTTTATACTTTTTGTTTATATTTTAAAATAAATCAATTCAAATTTAATAATATTTTTATTAAGTTCTACTAGTATTTTAGTTTATTTTATTTTATTACTTTTTTTCTGACAGTTGTTTTGGCGTTTAAAGCCATTATCAAATGACAATAAGTTGACAAGGAAAAATGTATGAAGTTCTAGGAATTAAACAATAATATCTGATGTGACATTTGTAAGGGGTTATAAATATCTCATTTAATAGAATGAGGAATTTTTTATCATTTTACAATGAATTTCCACCACGAATTATTTTTTTTCAGATATGAATCGTGAATTTCTTATTAATTTCTAGGAAGTGAAATAAATAATCTTCAATGTACTTACCTACGTAAAGAATCTTTTGAAAATGATTATTGTGGGTGGAACTAAGGATCTCCATTGAAAAATATTACGGCTTAAAAAATATTCATTTAGATTCCGTAGAATTTATAAATCGTTATTTATGAGTGAATAAAAAATCATCTCATCAAAACACCTTGTTATGTTGGTAACATTACATTCGGAACATCTGATGTCACGGGTCTCGCCGCGCGTATTCTGGTTTTGGATTTGTATGGAAAATTTTATTTATCGATTTCGGTTAGTATTTTAAATGTGTTTTAAATTTTTTTTTTTAGTTTTGGTGAAATTTCGAAATAAAATAAAATGGTATTGATAATGAAAGGAATACGAATATTCAATGGCAAACCAATTGTCAATGCCCATATTATGATAATGTTAATTCTCAATACTATTATTATTCTTTGAGTTAAATTTTCTAAAAAGGTCCATCATTTTATTACTTATATGTAGCTATGGTTTACTATGAATATAAAACAAAATTATGTACGGTAATGCTTACCCTTCTTTGACATTTGACATTCCAACCTCAAAACCGACCGGCCATAGATTTGGAGCGTTTTGGCAGGCTTTTATTTAAATTAGCCGACGTAGCTCAACGGTAGAGCATCTGACCGGACATCAGAAGGGTGCAGGTTCGAGTCCTGTCGGCGACATTTATCTTTGCTCGGAAAGGTTTTTTTCAATTTGGATGAGTGTTTCAGGCTAATAATTATTGTTTATAAAAATAATTGTTACCCTTTGCGCTATGCACAAAAATCTTGTCTTAAGTTTTTAAGAACTTTACTTTATCAATTAATAAATAAATAATTGACTGCATGCTTTATTAACTAAGGGTCGGTTAGTCCCCCCTCATACGTTTTCAAAACCAAATGGTTGCATATCAATTTAACAGTAGACATTTGAAGAGAAATTGACGCTTTCATTAATTAATTTTTCCTTTTATTTAATTTACATAGTTTTTTTTTGTTATCATTGAAGATAATATTAATAAATCTCAAATGATATATGAAACAGAAAAGAGACAGGAAACAAAAGTGTAACTGTCGCAACTGGGGCTTAAACTCAGAACCTCTCAGTCTATCCTGGACCAGCGCTCTAACCAATTGAGCGAATGCCACCTTATTGCTTTACGTAATTTTTAAAAAATATACTTCAATTAAATATACTTCAGTTAATGTCAACTTTAATTAATTTCCATAAAATTTTGACTGCTCTCTTTCTGTATTCACTGCACGGTTCTACTCGAATTCATTTGCAATCTAGATAGTGTCTCGGATATACCTATCAGATTTTTTTAATGGGTATTGACTTTTACTACCAGCCTTGCATTAATATTCAATTCTATTGGAATAACTTATTGAAGATTATAAACCTCAGTCTAATATTTTCAAAATTAAATATATTTATATAATTGAAAATACACTTTGAAAATACCACTTTACTTAAAATATATAAATATTTCTACATGTTTCGATAGCAATGCTATCATCTTCAGGAATAAATGAATACATTTATTCCTGAATTAATAGTATTCATTTATTCCTGAAGATGATAGCATTGCTATCGAAACATGTAGAAATATTTATATATTTTAAGTAAAGTGGTATATACAAAGTGTATTTTCAATTATATAATTAATAATGATGCCACAAAGTTATCAATCATTTGAAGAAATTATTAAATATATTTACTCACATCATACTCCTCCAATAGATTTATTATACCACAATGATACTTTCCCCTCTCGGCACGATTAATTAATTATTTATTTTACGTCACTGGCGCATTATAATATAATATTATTTGTATGGTACCTTATTGGACCGAATTCCAATATCTTAGCACCTCATTACCGGTCCTTGTATGAAGGAGAACCGGTTGGGACGCTATTGAATCTGTTGTTTGTTCGCTTCGCCGAAATATAAAAATAAGATGGCGGATCGTTTAAGAAGAAGGCGATATAAAATGTTATTGCTCTCTTCTGATCGACTTAATTACTATGCCATCATTGTTATTATGCAGAGTAAGTAGACCAGTGATTTTATTAATATATTTTGTATTGTCTTAGATTAATTTTAGCCCTCCATTGATATGCTTGGTGTAACCTTAAGTGACCAGCTCAGGTATGGGAGCTCCATAGAAGCCAGAATAAAGTTAGCCTCTCAGAAGCTGGGCGTATTGTATAGAGCCCGCAGATACTTTAATAGTACATAACTGCTGACCCTGTACGAATCGCAAGTGCGCCCCACTGTAGAATTTGGCAGCTACCTCTGGTCGGGAGCCCAAAAATATCTGAAAAAAACCCCTGACTGCAGAAACGGGCAGTCCGTTTGATAGATTCGCCTATCTTAACAAACGGATTGCAATCTTTGGAGCACAGACGTCAGGTGGGAATGCTGTCCTACCAGTATTTTAACGGAAGATGCTCTGAGGAACTAGCGTCATCGATCCATTCGGCACCGGTGCATAGTGCACGCCAAACGTGTGTCCAACATTTGCACACGGTTGACATGTGTCACATGAGAATCACCACATGGTATCAATCTGGAATTGATGTGAAAATAAGTATTTCTTGTATTTCGTGGGCATTAACTATGTAACAATTTCTAGACGATTTGTTTTTGAAGCGTTTTAATAAGGAACCCCGGTTCATTTTTTTTTCTCTCAATAATGGCAGTTTAAACTTAAGTACCAGTATATTTCGTTAGTTTTCGTTGTTTAGATAAAGTTCAAAGTTTCAATTTTTCAAAGCCCGCCAAAACGCTCCAAATCTATGGGCGGTCGATTTTGATTGAGGTTAGAATGTCAAATGTCAAAACAAGGATGAGCTTTACCGCACATAATTTTATATTATATTCATAATAAACCAAAACTAAACATAAGTATTAAAATTATGTACCTTTTTAGAAACTATAACTCTAATAATAATAATAGTATTGAGCATTAACATTATCATAATATCCGTATTGATAATTCGTTTGCTCATGAATACCCTAATTTCATTCATCAATAATAGTTTTTCTTTTTACAACAATTATAGAGCTTAAAGTCACCCAAATTAAATTTAAATACAAAGAAAATCAACAAATAGAAATTTCTATACTAATCCAAAAACAGAATGCACATGTGACGTCAGATGTTCAAAATGCAAAGGTACCAACATAACGGGTTATTTTGATGAGATTTTTCACTTTTAATTAATGATTTATAAATTCTACGTATAATCATATATAATCAAAGTTATATATTCAGGATCGGCGTTTTCTGATCTATATGAACATATATTTTTAAAGTCACTATATTTTTCACTTGAGTTCTTTATTCACAATGTACATTTGTTACTACATATGAATAATTTAAAATATCTCACATGTTACAAGATTTCTTTTCTACGGATTTCTACACAAATTCCAAGATAAAAACTTTACTTCACAACAAGGACATTTCTAATAAATTCGAGAAATTTTAAAACTATTGACATGATGGGGTCATTGGGGTTCAGTAGAAACAGGTAACTTTGTTGAGTGTCAAGTATTTTATTTATTCACAATCTAAAATACATTCTTAACTGGTAGGTATTGTGGGTGTCACTTAATTACACGAACTGTTTTTACGGGTAATCTGCACACGGTCCAGTGGGGAGATTACAGTCGTCTCGATGTTGGTGTTGGAAGACTCAGAGAACAGGTGGTACTTCCGGTAGGGGGAGGTTTTGGTGATGGGCGGACACGCGTTTCGGCTTTCACTTGACGACCGGTTTCAGACGGTTCAAGAGGATGATCAGCAGGATGCCAGAGGCGCTCGACTGCTGTCCGGTGGTGATTCCTGTGGTGGTGGATATGTGCCTTGATGAGATCACGGCGCTGGAGGGCAGGAGGCGAAGGGCACTCGACTGCACTCGAACGGTGGGCGTTGGGGTTCGGCGGTTCCTGCCGAGTTTTCTCGCAGCGTCTCAGGCTGGGGATGCAAGTGGCCTGCTTGCTTTGTAGGAGACAGGAGTCTCGACTACGACCACTGGCCGGACGGTCTCTACTGACTCGTCTCTGTCCACTACTGACTTTGCTTCGGCCAAAGTCCCCCTTTTTAATCACATCCGAACTATTCTTCGGGTTCCTTCGTGAATTACGAACTGTGGCTCGGTGGCTTTTAATTAGTTCGCTGTTAATCCCCGTAACTGCCTTTTTCTGGCGACTGCGAAATTCCCGGGATTTAAAGCCGGGCGTTTGTAAATTACCCTCAGGTAGACGGACCTCGGGTACCGTATTAGGGATTAGCATAAATCGGTGTTTCCCGCACTTATGGCTTGTATCAATCCACCCCGGTTTCTTGCGGTGAAACAGCGCTGCTTTTAATTTCCACCCCGGCTTCTTGATGTCTTTATAGAGTTCCTTGCTGGAACTTGGTGTTGTGTACTGTCGTATTTCCAATTTCTCTGATTTGCAGGATTCGATCGGCAATATCTCCGTCTGCTGTTTGTCGCTGGTTTCCATTATGATGCTGCTAGGTATTATTGTTTGCGGTACATCAGCCATTTTCACTTCTGCCGAGTGTACTATTTGGTATACCTCGGTAGGTCTCACTTCCATAGGGGACGCATCTTCTGCGTACTTGTTTTCAATGACGTCATGGGCCGGCGTCGCTACAGGCGAAGTTGATTGAGGCTCTATTTCTGATAATTCACTTTGGATAGGTGAATCTAACTCCGGTGAAGCGCCAACATTAGGAAATATGGCCTCGTTATTGGCTGTCTCCGCCGCCGTGTTTATCTCCAGTTGACAAGGCGGTGAGGCAGTTTCTTCTTCTTCGATGATTTGTGGTGTTGCCTCTGCGGTATGCAGAAATTTTTCTAACGAAAAATTGCACCACCAATTAACTATCTCCCGGAACCTTTCCCAATCAAGTGGTCCTTTGCTTTCGATTATTTGACCCCACGCCATAGAAAATGCTAAATTCACGCCACGAAATTGACTTATCGCTATGTCACCCTTCTCGCCTTCTGGAACTTTCCATGTTTCGAAATATATCTCACACTTATTTGAAAATATTTTCCAATCGTCAATATCTTGTCTCGCGAATTCCGCTGTTAGTGGTGGTCTGATATCTTCGCTTGATGAGGGCGCCACAAGGTTTTCAGCCGAACCTTGAAACGGCCTGTAATTATAATCGTTCAGGCGTGATGGTGAGTTCGCTTCTTCGTATCGGGGTTCCTCGTAATAGCACGAGCGATGATCGTCCCTCTCAGATGATTCTCGATTATCTCCATCATCACACTCGCGATAATACGGTCGCTCTCTAGAAGGAGATCTATAGTGCTCCTTCTCTCTTGATGAACAATCCTCGCGTCCATATTGTGGTTCATCGTAATAGCGCGAGCGATGATCGTTCCTGTCAAATGGTTCTCGATAATCTCCATCTTCCTACTCGCGATAATATGATCTCTCTCTTGAAGGAGATCTATAATGCTCCTTCTCTCTTGATGAACAATCCTCGCGTCCATATCGTGGTTCATCGCAATAGCGCGAGTGATGATCATCCCTCTCAGATGATTCTCGATAATCTCCATCCTCATACTCGCGATAATATGATCTCTCTCTTGAAGGAGATCTATGATGCTCCTTCTCTCTTGATGAATAATCCTCGCGTCCATATCGTGGTTCATCGTAATAGCGCGAGCGATGATCGTCCTTCTCAGATGATTCTCGATAATCTCCATCCTCATAATCGCGATAATGTGAACGCACTATTGAAGGAGATCCATAATATTCTTTCTTTCTTGAAGTATCATTCCCGCGTCTGTATCGTGGCTCATCGTACTCACGATGATATGATCGCTCTCTTGAAGGGGATCCATAATATTCCTTCTCTCCCGACGTATAATCTCCGCGTGCTGGCGACCTCCATTTATCATCATCCCTGCTGGAGCGTTGGCTTATGCTTGACGGTGAGCGGCGGCGTGAACTATGACTAGACCTGACATGCGGTTTAGCATCGTTATTCTTGTTGGAGAAATAACTCTGCCAGAGATGGCTGAATTTAGTTCTCGGCGGAGACCAAGCATCGAAATATCGGTCTATTTTTCTTCTGGGCGAGACGCGCTTAGGCGACGTGTAATGTTTTCTTGCTCTAGAACGCTGGTTTTTGGGGGCGACATGGTCCGTATGTCGGCTGCTTTGTTTACCCGAGGCCGAGGGTTTGTCCCGGCTCTTGTAAACGGTACGGCTAGAGTCACTTTCACTTTTACGCGGCATTTTTATGATCACTGAAATTTAAATTTTGAGTCTGAAATTACACTGCACTTTTGAATTTACTGAACCCGATCTCAGGGTGTGGGTACGAATTCAAATCTGTCCCATAGGGCAGTTTTTTCAAACACGAAATGAATCCACGTTGGCGCCAATTGACATGATGGGGTCATTGGGGTTCAGTAGAAACAGGTAACTTTGTTGAGTGTCAAGTATTTTATTTATTCACAATCTAAAATACATTCTTAACTGGTAGGTATTGTGGGTGTCACTTAATTACACGAACTGTTTTTACGGGTAATCTGCACACGGTCCAGTGGGGAGATTACCAGTCGTCTCGATGTTGGTGTTGGAAGACTCAGAGAACAGGTGGTACTTCCGGTAGGGGGAGGTTTTGGTGATGGGCGGACACGCGTTTCGGCTTTCACTTGACGACCGGTTTCAGACGGTTCAAGAGGATGATCAGCAGGATGCCAGAGGCGCTCGACTGCTGTCCGGTGGTGATTCCTGTGGTGGTGGATATGTGCCTTGATGAGATCACGGCGCTGGAGGGCAGGAGGCGAAGGGCACTCGACTGCACTCGAACGGTGGGCGTTGGGGTTCGGCGGTTCCTGCCGAGTTTTCTCGCAGCGTCTCAGGCTGGGGATGCAAGTGGCCTGCTTGCTTTGTAGGAGACGGGAGTCTCGACTACGACCACTGGCCGGACGGTCTCTACTGACTCGTCTCTGTCCACTACTGACCTTGCTTCGGCCAAAGTCCCCCTTTTTAATCCCATCCGAACTATTCTTCGGGTTCCTTCGCGAACTACGAACTGTGGCTCGGTGGCTTTTAATTAGTTCGCTGTTAATCCCTTTAACTGCCTTTTTCTGGCGACTGCGGAATTCCCGGGATTTAAAGCCGGGCGTTTGTAAATTACCCTCAGGTAGACGGACCTCGGGTACCGTATTAGGGATTAGCATAAATCGGTGTTTCCCGCACTTATGGCTTGTATCACTATATTCTATATATCTCTGTTTACGATATAATAACTATTCCAATTTTGGCATCACTTATTAGAAATGATCTACAGCTTCAATAAAGAAAAAACTAAGTTTAAACATTCCGATATTAATACACATTTTAAATAATAAACAAAAGTATATAATCAAGAGTGAATTTAGCCAACAAAATAATAGCACCCTTTAAGTCACCTTTGCTAACCATGTTTCCTTATTTTGACTCCTCCCACCTAACAATAATAATAATAAATGGATTATTTCTATAGCGCCGTTTTCGTGAGAAAATCACCTCAAGTGCGCTTTACAACATAATTTATCTAACCTATACCTTATCACTTAGACTTATATATAATAATTTACATATTAGATTAATTACTAATGGCTTACAGCTAAGATTTATAACTAGAAAATACCTAATTCAGACTTAATTAGTGATTTACATCTAAGACTTATATAGATAGCGACTTACAACTTGACCTGTAGCTAGTAACTTAAAACTAGTGAGAGAGTCTTACAACTAACATATTTACATTTTAGAATAAATTATGTACAAAATGTTACTATTTGTTTACTAACAATATATATTTACTTGTGTAATTTTAGTTAGTTTTTAGGAAGCTAGTGAATGACACGAAATGTCAAATCCGCTAGCAAATTATTAATATTAAATAACAAATTTATATTGTAAATTAAAACTCTCCCAAAAATTAAATATTACATCGCTACTGTTTTAACACTAAATCTAGAAAGGCAAACATGCTTTATTATCCCGTCGAATAATGAGCACTTTGATGAGACATACTTGAATGTCAATAAACTTTATAGGCACTGAACGTATAATTCCTAGAAATGTGATCTATTCCTATCTGAAAGAAATCTCGTCAATTCAAATAAGACTTTTCGACTGCTAGACCCCAGACAGGCCAATGAAATTAAAGAAAGAATTTCTATGTTTGATAATTGTTTGATCAATTTCACCAAAAAGTAAGGAAGAGTAGAGCTTACACGGACATGCCCACAACATTCCTTTATCTGTTTATCTCTTCAGTGTCTATAGCACTTAAATTTATTGCTTGGATTAATGTTCTGGTCATTATTTGAATATTACCAGCTTATTATACCCGTGAAAAATCATGTGATTAACACTGAAATTTGATAATTACGTTATATTGGAACATATTATACGGATACCTAATTAATAATATAAATAAAAATCCTTTCTTTGTATGCATATTTGTAAAAAAATAACTTAAACTCTAATAGCTGTTAAATGTTAATTTCCTTTGAATTATTAATCAAATTTACATAACCTTTTGTTTCTGGTTAAATACTCTTCTTGGTTTTAATACTCGAAGTTTAAACTGTTGTTGACATGTTACTCGTACATCGTATTATTTGTGCGTCTAAGTTGAAGTAAAACCATGTTTTTTGTCCATGAAAATTAACTGTAAAAAATATTTTTTAAAGGTAGAACGAATTACTCAAGAAAATACATACTATGTTTAGTACAATCTGAAATTTTGTAGTAGACGAGGGCGCTGCGATCGTTTAAAAAGTTTTAAATGTTAACACCAAGATGGCTCATAGGAAGATTATTGTAAATTTAAAAAAGCACAATGGTCCAAGTTAATTTTTTTTTTACTTTCACCAAACGGTATCCAGAAATTATTGGTTCTTCCCGAATGGAGATGATTCTACATCATATTCTGAAACAACTTCATGTTTAAACTTTTTTTTATTATTTAACGGTTTGCTAGGAAGATGATTACATGAAATGACGATTTTTTAATGTATTTCTGAAAGGTATGTATTGAAATAGCCATGCAATAATAAAATAAAAACAATCAAACAAGATAAAATTCACATATCAATATTATAAAAAAATTAATTGTGATGCTTTTCACAATTAATTATTAACAAATAATCAACCGTCAAACATGAATGTGAAGCATAACCTCAAATCTCAATGTTGAAGCATAACCTCAAATCTGAATGCACATGGTTATACTTGTTTCAAATAGGCATAAATATACATATATTATTCACAATCATTTATAAACATATTAGATGTTGGACACGATCTTCCTCGCTTGATAATCTACATACATTATTAATTAATCATTTGTAAACATTTTCCAAGTTGAATGCGAGCTTCACGCTCGAAATTCTGCAAAACAACCCTGAAATACGCAGTAAATCACTTCTCGTAATTTTACTGCATATATTTAATGTATTGATTTAATCATTTTAAATAAATTGAAACAGTGAATTAATAAATACATTAGAAATTAGTGATTTAAAAAAAAAATTGTAACAATGTCAAAAACCTTGATGTTTCCATAATATTGAACATATTTAGTTAAGATTGATCAAATGTCTGCAATATTCTGCCGATCTATAAATATGTCAATAAATTAGAAGTTTTATTTTAAGCGACTAGGCCTTATGTTTACTTTTATTTTAGGCGACTAACAGCCATTCTTCCCAACCCTACTGAGCAACTGTTGAGCCGAAATTTTGCCTCAACACTCTTCAAATGCCCAAATAAACTCTTCCCAGAGAAATTCTCGATCAATTTGGGATATCGATTTTTGTGGATTAAGTTCCCCTCAACAGAAGACTACTTATAAAAAGTGTCAACAGGGTGAAGAAATTTCAAACATCATTATTGGTTTGCGATGTATTTATCGCGATTCTAATATTGAATGACAAAGTTTTATTTTCATTTTCGAATGTCGAAACATGTTTTTTGTGTGTTTTAAAAAAAACTGAAGAGAACCTAACTTATTTTACTTATTGTAAGCTACGTTTTGTCTTGTTTTTCACTAAAGAGAAATATGAAATGTCAAATTTATGTCTATGAAAGTGGGCGGACACTATTTTATAGTCTACGAAAGTGGGCCGGCACCTCCATAGATAATTTAGGATAAAAATTGAAACACTTGACTGATGGGTGCCTCAGATTGATCGTTCGAAATGTTAAGTAGAACGGCCATAAGCCTTAGGTTTAGTTTCCAGCTGTCCCATTCCCCTCTCCCTTATTCACACTTATTTATTCTGGAGATATTTTCTACTCGTATGTCTTTCATATATTTTTTACTTGGACACTGTGCCATAATTCTATGTTCCTCGAGCATCCTACCCAGTCTAATAAAGTTTATACTTCCGCCGCACTACATGCAATAATGATACTGCACCTGATACAATGCACTAATGCACATCATTAACTAACCTGCCACCTAGGAAATCTGCAACTGTCGAAATTCAAACACTACCAGCAGATGGCCAATGAGGAACACCTGATGTTAGTCACGTTACAATGAAATTATGTAAGTCTGCAAATGGCCAACACGCACTAGTGTGCGGTATGCACCGGTACGCAGGTATTTTTTTTATAATCTGATGCACGTTAACGATATATGTATTGTAAGTACAGTAGTACCACGGTTAAAAGTCGAATTAGATATTAAATTTCTTATATTAAACAACTCAACCTAACTAATAATGTATTTATTGAACTGAAATTTGTCGCGACAGTTCGTTTTATTATTTTTTAATTCTGTATCTCAATTTTCTACAAGAATACAGGGTTATACAAAATGATGGACTCAATTTCGTATAGCTATATTTCCTGAATTATGCGTCATATGTGAATATATATCAATTGAAAGAGGAGGTCCGAAAGTTTCGAATCCCACCGCTTTATCGCTCCAAGTTGCGCAAACGACCGCTAGAGGGTCGCGTCGCTAAACAGCCATTTCGCGTCAGTTGTGAGTAAAATGGCTACTATGCAGCACAAGGTTTTCTGTGTTCGTGAGTTCTGTAAAACTGAGTCGGCAACTGTAGTGCAGGGTACATTTCATCTACATTATAACATTGAACCTCCAACTGGAAAGAGCATTTGTTGTTGGTATCACCAATTTGAGCAAACTGGATGTTTCTGTAAAGGAAAAAGCCCGGACCGACCGCATGTATCAGAGAAGAACGTGCGAAATTGAGTCCATCATTTTGAATACTCCTTTTCAGAATAATGTAGGGGTATCGAAACAAAAAATAACATTGAAAAATCTCTGGATTCATGACTCGTATGCTACATTCCACGCCTTCTTGATAATCTCCAGTCATTCGTAAAACCAAAGGTGATTGTTTATTTTACTTTCTTATAGCGAGGTTTCCACCTAAGAATTTTCTTTAACCGATGTACTACTGTACTACTTGTATGTGTATGTGTCTGTACTATGCCCAGCACCATCCAAGCGTTTAATTAAACAAAAGGCAAGTGGCATAAACAATTTTTTCACCCCACCAAGGAACGAGAGTATGAGTAACGATTGGACGTTTATGAGTCGTTCAAAAAACTTATGATATCAATAATTTTCTAATATTTCTTAAAATGATGTAAAATAACTTTGTGGTGTCATATTTATTAAATCAGTAATAATTACTTTGTTTAAAACCACTGCATATGTAAATATCTGCATCTTTCAGAAGCAAAGCTCCCTAAATTTAAGTTAGAAATTTTGGAAATTACAAAAGGTGTTAATAGTCATTTAAATGTTATTAATAATTTATTTTTTTTAAATCGTTATATCTTAAATTTATTTTCTCATTAAAAACTAAATTTATAATATTTTTTATTCCTTGATGATAATAGTAAAAATATGTATATTTTTTTCATTTCTAATTTTGTATGTTTCAATTATTATTCAATTTTTAATTAATTACTTTTCTATTCTCATTGCTTATTTTTAATTATTGTCAGTGTTTTTTAATTTCTTCTATTTGCTTATTATTTGTCTATACTTTTCATTATTTTTAGTAGGTAAATTGTTTATCCTGAGCTTAACTCCTGAAACATCTGGATATTTACATATTATATACAGTGGTTTTAAACAAAGTAATTATTATTAATTAAATTTTCTAATTAATTATTCGCTTTTCTTACGCTATATTATTATTAACTTATGTCGACATTAACCAAATGTTCAGTGTTGCATACGATAGTTTTTTTTTAACAATCAATGGGGTTAAAACATTAAACATAATGTCGGATATCAGTGAGACGAATTTATCTATATGTATATAAAGAAGAGTGTTCCGGGCGGTGTTTGTTTTGCATAAAAATCTACAGTTTTATTCCGAGCTCAATGAAATTTTGCACACTTGACGTTCAAAATAAGAGGAAAACAAAAGGATAGGGGTAGAAGTAGGAGTAGGAGTAGAAGTAGAAGTAGGAGTAGGAGTAGGAGTAGTAGTAGTGGCCGGGGCGGGGGTAGGGGAAGGGGAATGGGAAGGGGAAGAGTAGCCGTCGGGGTGGGGGGTAACGGTAACGCATCACAATATTAAAACTTTCCTCCAAACCATTCATAACCCCAGGCAACGCTGGATACTTACTGTTCTTGTGTTTTAGCTTTTGAGTCATCCAGGTCAAAAAACTTCCTCGCTAAATTTAGACCTTGTAAAGTCACGGTTTTTTTTTCTTTATTTCGTGGGTCGTGATGACTAATCAGAGAACATCTAATTTCGGCTACAGGCGCCTGAACCGGCCAAAATAACATTCCTTGATTTTCCGCAAACATTTTTTAATGTATTTTAAGAATTGTTTTGCGTAAGAGATGGATATATTTGACTTAAAATGTGTTAAATATCCCCGTTTGACATTTTTACAGGACGGATAATTGTTTTTGTTGTGTTTACGGCAATAAAAACTCATTTTTAAACAAATTCTTGAACTCTTTACAAGCCATCGACTTTTGACAGACCGTGAATAAAATTGCGTATTTATGTATTTTGCAGTGTATTCCTTGGCTTTTTTCGAAGTACCTATTAGAATAAGGAGTTTGAAATGAAAAGGGTTTATACAGGATTTATATCAAGTGAGTACAAAACAGAAGAGTATTTATGAGACGATATATGAATCTGAAGGAAGCAAGTAGTGTGTGCCGAGACAAATTTATGTAGCGGTCTCTTCTTTCTGCATACCTCAGCGGAGAAACGGCCTGATGGTTAGTTAGTTAGAGTCCAAAACGGCATTTTTTTAAAAGTAAGACCTATATTCCAAGGTTATGAATATTCAGACCATATTTAAAGAATTCCTACTACCATAATTGTAAGCGGAATATGTTGCTTGCAGTGATGATGATGAAGGACTGAGTTAGCAAAGGAATTGAAGCAACGGCGCCTGGGTTGGTAAACGACGTATTTGTCCATTCAACTACTAACCCTTGCTAATGCCCTTTTCAGATTGGAAATCCAAAAACTCCTATCATCTAACGAAGAGTCGACAATGGTAGCCATTACTACGGCAGTTGTCGTTGATTAGAAAAAGCAACCTAGAAATTTGTGTCTCCCAAAATGAACATGGCATATGCCATTATGTTTTCAATGCTCATCAAGGTGAATAATTCATTATGTCATAATCATGTTTACTATGTCACAAATCTTTTTCGTGATCAATAATGCTTTCTCCCTTGTATTACTCGGTTCTCTTCAAGGCACAGGGGCCTGTTTCCCGTTCTTTTTGAGGATAAAGCATTGTCCCTATCCTTAGGGTAAAAGACATTTTGCTTAACTGTGATTCCTATTACACATCAGTCACAAGTCACAATGCATTTTTAAAGGAGTTTGTGTTTGAATTATTACAGTATTATTAAAAATTATAAATTATCGGTGCATCACACGGTTTCATGATAAATCAACGCACGTAATAATCGGCACACTTTCTAAAAGTGATATAAAGTCATTAAAAGTACGAAAGAAAGAAAAAAAACTAGCCCTAAAACCTAATCTCAACTAACCTATTTTTTTTTTTATTTATTAAAAAAAAAAATTATGTATATAATGGTTAGGTTAGGTTTTCGGGCTAGTTTTTTTATATTTAGAAGTTAAATCACTTTCATGACATTTCGGGTTTTTGGCATAGGTACTTTTGAAACATCACAGTTTCGTTAATTCGTTTAATTTGATAACATTATTATGCGAAAAATACCTCACACTAATAATTTTTAAAGTCAATACTTTTTTTCTCTTAAAATTACGCAAATGTCTATATTTTTTAAGAAAGTCATCCGCTGAATGACAGCTGTCATCCGAGAGAACCGGAACCGCGGTTAAGCAAAAAATCTTTAAGCCTAAGAATACGCACAATGCCTTATCCTTATCATGCTCAGCGTGATTTCACCTTTACCGCTGTGAAAAAGACTCTCTTTCTTGCCTTCTGCGCAACGTTGTAAACGTGCAAACTCTGGACAAACTATAAAAAAGAGTAGTATGGAAAGACTTCGTATACAGTACAATAACGCCTTCCGCATAATGTTTGGCCTCCCAGATACTGCAGCGCTTCCAGTATGTTCCCGCAGGGGTGAGTTTACGGTTTTGCAGCCCTTATAAGATCCAGGGTGTCCAGAATGAGGGAAAGAATAAACAGCTCCGGGAATATCCCATTAATGGAGGCCCACCTCAGTTCAGCCTCCAGGATTGACGTATACTTGAGAAAGTTATTGGCCGCTCACAATTAAATGCCGCTGCACCTTAAAGGCTTTATTTTCATGTACTTTTTTTGTTTGTTTTATGTGTCATGATTCACCTACTATCTTATTATTATTTTATTTTTTAAACTTTCGTACATATTTTGTATATTTTTATAACTTAATATTTTATGTATATTGTTGTATGGAATGTGTGGGACTGCACTAACCTCTCCACATACCAGAATAAACATTTATTATTATTATTAAAAAGAACCGGAACCAAGCCCCGGGTGTATTTTCCCCTTTCCATTACTATTTTGAGGTGCATCACTGGTACCCAACTTGCAACATCTCCTCATAAAATAGCACTTTCATATAAACTCTGCTGTCGCCAACACGCAATCGAGTCTTTTCAATTGTATGGTCTAACCATCAATGGATCTGTTTTAATGAAATACAGCTTTTGGTCTTACCCCTATCAATTATAATTCTCGTTTGTACTCGTTCATTCTAATCAGGTTTCACTGATCATATCTCTAGTTTTGTGTCGAGTATCCTCATTGTATTATATTCCACGTGCACGTCGAGTTCCTTTAAATTTCCTTTATGATTATTCCGATTCAATCCTTTATTATATTCCACATCGTCCGTAATCCAACACCGGATAGCCTCCTGGAATGGAAGCAGCTTGCCCATCCTTTATTTCTTTATTACGAGTGCTTCTGAATTGTGACTTGATACTTACTTAAATGCCAGATCATATATCCTTTTTTTATTAAAAGTCGTCGCGAATAAGAATGAGTGGTAATAAGGAACTCCAGACAAATTAAAAAAAGTTATCAATAATGACGTTCTAAACCTTGGATAAGTCAAAATATTATTAACTCTATCAGAAAAAGAGACGAACTGCGTAGAAAAGTAAAAAACAACCCTTATGATATTCATACACTTCGATTTTACAAAAGATACCGAAATACATCTAATATTGTAATACGCATTGCCAAAGAAAAATTCTATAAAAAAATAGACGAATGTAATAATGATTCACGTAAATTCTGGCAAATCTTAAATGAAATTACAAATGTGAAAGGCTCCCACAATGATAAAACCATTAAAGAATTAAATATAAATATGATTGCTACAATCATCCAACAATACGATCAACCAGACAAACTAATTAACTATGTAAACAATTTTTTTTTGCAATATTGGCTCAAATTTAGCAAATAAAATTAAACAGATTTCTGCCACCGTCGATAAAACAGAGAGGAATGATCATACAAATAAAGAAAATAACCTTAATATAAACAACATAACAAGTGATGAAATAAGAAATGTTATAGCCTCCCTAAATTCAATCACTTCATCGGGAAATGACATGACAAGCAATTCAATCAAGTACCTACAAGGCGAGTTAATTTACCCCCTAACATAACTTGTAAATCTATCAATATCAAAAGGTATTTTTCCCTCTTCTCTTAAAATTGCTACGGTCATACCAATCTATAAAAATGGTCCCAAAAATGATATATCTAACTATAGTCCAATTAGTCTTTTAACAACGCTTTCAAAAATCTTGGAAAAAGTGATAAAAAAACAAATTGTTACCTTTTTGGATAATAATAAAATATTATCATTAACGCAATACGGGTTTAGGGAAAACCTGGGTACTGGTGATGCTATAGCTAAAGTAACAAATACAATAATAATACAAAAAATAGATGAAGGTAAAAAATGCTTGGCATTTTTCATTGATCTTCAAAAAGCTTTCGACAAAATTGACCATAAAATACCTCTAAAACTTAAAAAAATTGAAATGACAAAATCAACTGTAAACCTACTTGGGAGGTAGAGAACAGTTTGTACAAATTGTTAAAAAAAACAGCAAAACTCTACCAATTACGTATGGTTCATTTAAAAATTTTTAAGAAGTGCTTGTATTTAAAATAAAAGCACTTCTTCAAAATTCGCTGAACATTTTTTAGTAAATAATCACGTCCTTACATATAGAAAGAAAGGGCCTAAGATTAAATTTACTTGAACAATTAGAAAATAACAAACGAACGAATGATCCTAATATAACATTAATTAATAAAGTAAGGCAAATTATATATTCACCGCTTTTCAGTATGTTCACATTATCAAAACAATACAACACATTTAAATAAATCAATTATGAAAACATTGGCAGTTAAATACGAGTAAACACATAAATGTGAAAACCTCACAGAATTCAGAATTTTAATTGTTTTCTAGCTAAATCGGGTTTACCGATAATAAATCATTACCCATCCATCCAAATTTTAATGGAGGGGGGTTAAATTAAATCATATTAATAAGTCGTCGCAATGTGACGTTAGTCCTATTTATTTCTTAAAATTTGAGTAAGCCAGCCTCATCGCAATACCGGAGACCGTTTTTCCGGCATTATCTCTACTACAATCCCAAGTACCCGTGAACACTTTAAAAATAGAGGTTTTATTTCGTAATAAACTGGTCATCATTTAAAGGAAATCTTTCATTTCACCTATCCTGTAATTACAGTCCACTGGTCTCCAGGGAGGCCTAGTCACGAATCATCAAGTCACAAAACAAGGACACTCCAAAAGACATTAAGTTAAAACGTTAAAAATACTTATTTTTATAGTACTATAATATTTCCGCTATTTTACAAATATGTATTACGAAACATTAGATTTTTATATATTTTTTAAATTTAAAAACTAAAATTTGAAGTAAATCAAATTTAGTAATGTTATTATTAAGTTCTGCAAATATTTTAGTTTTCAATTATTTTTACAGCTGTTTCGGCATTCGAATATAATTTTTTTTAATTATCACAATTATTTAAATCGGTTTTACCAGTAATAAATCATTTTAAATGCAGTCCGAATTAAAATTAAGTGGGAGTAAATAACATCATATAAATAAGTCGTCTCAATGTAGCCTAACCGCAGTTTGAAAATGGCTTTTAACGCCGAAACCACTGTAACAATAATTAAAAACTGAAATACTTGCAGAACTTAATAATAACATTATTAAATTTGATTTACATTAAATACATTTTACGAGCTAAAATATTCTGTAGTGGTATTAAATCAAAGGATTTTTTTTTATCTTCACAGTTATTACTAGTTTTCAATGATAAATTGAACTAAGGTTCGTTGAAAAATCAAGTCGCTTCTTCTGACCATAATATGCAGTTTATTGAATACTCTGATAAAATCATCTCGCCTTTATTAATCGTCGACTGATAACGACCAGCCTCACATATAATTATTTATCTTAAGATGTTAATGCATCACTATGGGAGTTAATTGAACTTTTGCGTTCTTTCTCACCGCTATTAATTACCTGGGTTTTTGCTGATAATAATTTCAGTGTTCATTAAATAAGATCTTCTCTCAACACCTGTCTGATAGCGTGGAATTGCGTGTTTAACCTTTGACCATATAAACTGCTTTATTTATTGTTACATACGATTATTTATAATTATTATCCTTTGACATCTTAACCTTCACCCAGACAGTTAATCTAAAGCATTTGTCTGTATATAGTTCCTTTTAAATACTCGTACATCCTCGTTTTGATCTGTAATATTAACTTTAATAATAATGTGAACATTTAATAGTGTTTTATTGCTTTTTAGTTTTTCCATTTAAAATTTTCGGTATATTCATATCTACCAGCACCGCAGAACAGTACAGTACAGACACGACAACATTAGTTGCCTAGATTATCTATGAACACATTCATATTATTTCGAACGTAAGCGTAACGTACGGGCCAGCACCAGCAAGAATATTGTAACAAGCTG
This sequence comes from Halesus radiatus, assembly GCA_022606495.2. Classification (NCBI taxonomy): domain Eukaryota; kingdom Metazoa; phylum Arthropoda; class Insecta; order Trichoptera; family Limnephilidae; genus Halesus; species Halesus radiatus. The sequence goes on along the minus strand of JAHDVE020007312.1, from coordinate 45,362 downwards.
GAGGCCGCTGATGACGTCTGTGCCGGCGCAGTTAGTATCAACACATACCATTAGCACCGCCGTCTTCGTTAGTTGGCGTCATTAGACACAGATATTGCTAAAACCGAAATGATGGATAACTGTAAATGGATTGAATTTGTCAGGGAATTTAGGTTATAAAATAATAAAAAATATGGAAATTGGATTATAAAATCCTCAAACATGTTGTGGCGGACCCTAACGCTCAGTTGATAGTTCAGTTGACAGCCGTATTCGTGTCTGTGCTGTACCTGTGCTTCACTGTTCTGTTCTGTTCTGTATGGTGCTTGTAGATGTGAATAGACCTTTATACGAGTACGTAGTTTTTTTATGTGATAACGTAAAAAGGTCCCAACTGACCTAGCCGAGCCTGAAGGTATATTTTGATTGTTTGATTTTTGTGTATTTTTTATGCATTGTATGATTTGTCATTTTAAGTAGAACACGCCCTCGGAGTCCTAATGTTCTTTCAAATAAAAGTAACAATAAAAATTATTTAAAAAAAAAACTACAAAATTATTCCAAGCATCAAATGTGTTTTATCACTGCCAGTTTTAATTCAGGTCTGAAAGGCTTAATGTCGGAGGGGAAGAAGAAGGTTAAGTTAAGTACTGGCCATTCATATTTTGGAGATATGACCTGATGATGGACACCGCAAGGCTGCCCAAAACGTTGGCAAAATAAGAAGCACAACAGCAACAGTACATAAAAGTAACAAAATATCTATAGACATTTATTTAACTTTAAACGCGGGAATGGACCGAGAAACCTATCGTCTCAAAATCAAACAATACTTGGACTATTACGCTATTGAGACCGCCTGTATCTTTATGAAAATCTAATAAAACTGGCTAACAACGTCATAAAAGAAAATTTTTATCATCGTGCATAATCATATTAATTCTCCTTCCGCCTTCACTTGCTTTCTTCTCTTCGTCCGTGCACCAAAATGCGACTGAATGCAATAATACTTGGTGCATCACGTCACGCTCTGGCGACCAATCTGTCATAGAAAAAATGCGCTTACCGTCCAGAAACCTTATCCCTCATACTTTATCTCATAATTACGTACATCCACAAAAAATATTCATCTTTTTATTTTAATTATCAGATACAGAGTTTGTTTCTTATTAAGAATTAGGTGATGTGTACCCGGCCTTGCTCGGGATTTTTTTTTTTTTAATAAATTTATGAAGTTGTGAATTCTTACTTGTCGTTCGGGTGCCATAATCGATTTGACAGTGAAATTAATGCCTTGTGACGACTATTACTATATCTAAACATAGAAACATTCACTTGAAAATTTTATTTCATTCCAAACATTTGTTTTTTCAAAATAAAAAAGTTCTTAAGTAGGTACTTGTGTTTTCCATTTTGAAAATATTCTACCCAAACAAACCTTCTTATTTTGAAAATGTAATCTGTGGCTAACCAGAGTGGTATATCTATGTGCTAACCTCAATACAACACGGCGGGTTCAATGTTTTCATACTAATTTTAAAACGTTATAGCAACAGTTTTACATATCGGATTCAATCTACTCCAAACCTTCTCGTCACTAATAAGAATAAACTGTGCTATTTTCATCGATATCGTTATAGTAATTTTCGAGAAAATCGAGGACCGACAGACAGACAGATATATAGAGATTAAATATTATTTTTTTGTTTCTCTTCTATAGAAGCGGACGCTCGTGTTTAAAAAGGGAATGAGCATCATGACAAATAGTATATTTTGAATCTATAATTAATTTGGATTAATTAATGTGTACAAATTTATAGTTCTTTAATTTTTCTTACTAGGCATTTGTCGTCTTCAATTGTTCTGATGTTCTCCGGTAGGCTGTTGAAGTATTTTTTTCCCTAGATTTGTGTATTGATTTTATGCCTATGAGGTGTTACATTTCCGTCTTGGCAATTTGTGTTTTTGACGTGTATCCACGTCTTTCAGTTAAGAAACTATGATTTTGTTTTTAAATGTATTCAAATTGTACACCAAGTGTATATCTATGAGTGAAATTCTATGACGAATTCCTTAAAGATGTAAGTTTTCGCTCGGATGACACGAGAATGGTATTGTTTATTTGTCGACATAATAATATATCACCGTCCGTGACATAACAGGTTTCTGACAAATAATACATTCACATAATTTAACTTGTTTTGAAAGGAAGCTAAGTAATAAGATTTGTAGAAACCTATGTGCCTCTTTCATTGTCCATGGTGTCTTCACATCCTTTAATGTCCCATTGTTCCTTCTCCTTACGTTTCCTTTACACCAAAACACAACACTGTGACAGGGGTACGAGAATTAGGGTAATCGAGCGACTACTTGGGATGGTATTAGCATGCTATATGGAAATGGAAAGGGGTTAGATGATATAGTTTTAGAGCCTATGAAATTAAGAAAGCCATAATGAATAATATCCATATTTTTAAAAACCTTAAAAAATTAACTTCCAGTCCTGTCTAAGATATGTGATTTTAATCTACTCTGTATAAAATCACTAATTAAGTACTGCAAGTATTTTTCTGTGATATATTAGGCCACATTGCCACCCACCCAATTTCAATATTTATGGTTTTCGTAATGATTTATTAATATTTTCGGTAAACACCAATTTACTCAGAAATAATTGTGAAAATTAAAATTCTCTATTCTGTAAGGTACTAACAGTTGAAATCTGCTTTCCCCGATTTTAATAATGACTTTTTTTCTCAATTTTTTGTGATGTGAATGGTATTAAGGCAATGAAAATGTCTGGTAAATTCGTGAATTATTATGAATAATTACATTGTACATGATTTTGCCAAAATACTAAGAACTGGGGAATAGATATTTTTTCTTATTTTATTTATTACTGTTACATTCGGATCATTAGTTCGTTTGTTAATCTCGAGTAGTTGCAGAACTAATAATAACATTACTAAATTTATTTTCTTTAAATTACAACATGAATAAAAGTTCTACGAATTAAGCGCAATCACAATTAATAATTAGTAATCCTATGTAATATACATGTCACAATTGCATTTTTTGTAGCATTAGGTAGAAGAACTGATCTATATTAACCTTTTTTGGATCAATTTTAAATATCGTTATTTTATTAGTCAATGATATTACTTAATAACAATGTTTAGAATGTACTTGGAAGACTGTTTATAACACAGATAAATTGAAAAGTTTCAGAAGCAAAGTTCCCCTCATCAAAATAAATAATATACTAAAAATAATGAGAAGTACAGACAAATTTAATATAATAAATAAATAAAATCAAGAAAATCACAAAGTGATTACATTACGCATCTTTTGAAGAAAAAATAAAATAAATCCTTTTATATTGCACTTCTTCCAGTTTTCTGCTTCCTTTTATGTCGATAATTATATTTAGTAAATATTATAAAGGTTAAATTAAACAAATTCCTTGTCTAAACCACTAAATTAGTTTTAACTGCCTACCGATTTCGGAAGAACCCCCTCTTCGTCAGGACCAAAGAAATATCAAAGTGTTGACGTACACTTAACAATTGGTGGGATAAGTAAAAGACGTGCGGAGAAACATAGGTTTACTTTAATGTTGTCAAAATTCGCTGAACATTTTCTTCTGGCTCATTTTGTAAGTGTAATTAAACTACAAAGCATTTTTAAATCTCCCTGTAATATGTAGTAACGCTATTTTTATTATATTTTTCTTTTGAATGGTTGGCCATCCCTTCACTAAGGGATTCTCCTTTAGTTCCCCCCATCGCCAACAAAGCGTGACTTCCGCTACCGTAGCCATGCGAGTTCATAGATTCCTAACCGTTTTCTGACGCGATTCGTTTTATGGCCGGCCACTGTACTTGTACTTTAGTGCTGTACAGGTACGATGCTGGACACGTTTCACAGGTGGTGCAAAGATAATGGCGAGCGATATGACCGTTACTGTATACACCATACTAGTATGATTGATGCTACGGATTGTGTTGGTTTATATTATGTATTGTATCGGTTGATGTTTGGGGTGAGGCGTGTTTTGTTACCTCCACTTCTTGGGTCAACTTTTCGGAAAGCTTTGAAATGTCCATCATCAAGGCAGATATCATTAGTCTTCTTTAATAATTTGGTTTACCATATGTCGAGACCGAGTCGTTTCGCCGACTTGTCCTACCGAGCTACCGACATTCGTCTTTCCTCTCTCATTTATTCCGGACTTCTTCAAGAAATCCCTTCCTATAGCCTTGTAGTAAAATGGCTGCTTGGCGTTGGGAGCACTCTAACGGTCCCTTGCGCAACTATGAGCGATTTAACGATGGGATTCGAAACTTTCGAACCTCCTCTTTCAATTGATATTTCGATCATTGACATATAACGTATAATTCTGGAAATATAGCGGTACGAAATTGAGTCCATCATTTTGAATAACCATGTAGTTTTATATTATGTTTTCTCCATATTCGTAATAATATCACATGTAATATGTATGTAAAATTTATTATATCAGACTGTTTGTATTCGATTTTTTTCTTTTGAAAGCCAAACACCAGGTACTAACATATTATTTTTACGATAATGTATACAAGTCGATATATACTCGTAAAAGTCCATACTCTGAGAGAATTCCAGTTTGGTCTTACCTTTTTCAGTAGTGAACTCTCGTTTGAAGATAATAATTACCGACATTTTCCCATCGATTAAAATGTTAAAGCAATATTTTAAAGTGAAAATGTGTGCGCTAGCTACCTTATACGGTCTCTAATGATTTCATTAAAACTTGATGCGGTTCTCGTGGATATAATTTAGTGGAAGTTACTGCCAATACCTTATTTGATTCGTTGTATTGGCTTAATGGGTAGGGTACAAATATAATTAATTTGATACTAAAGTGCTTTTTAATATAAGGTATTACCTACAAACTTAACAATTAGCAAATTTTTAGAATGTGTGCGTGAAATTATAAGCTATGAATATAATTATGAAAAGCTTTTTCAGCAAATATAAATCTCTTTTTTTCGGGTATAAATCGTTACTATAATTCACGTTGTTTTATTTTAAATATATATTTTTTTTATATTTGATATATTTGACTACCGTACCTGATTATAATATAGGTACTAGCGCTGTTATTACAATGTTACAAGCGTAACTACCGAAACGAAAATGTGGGGTTTCGCATGTAAAACTGTTGTGGACTGTACATAACAACGACAACTATAATGATGATTTTGGTTGATTGTAATAAGGGACAGTTTTAATGTTTAAAAGGTCGTGGATATCCAAACACTTACCGAATGAAGTCAAGAACGAACATGTTCCTCGAAAGTAATTTTTCTTCTCCAAACAAGAGAGCACTCTAAGCAATTACTGTCAGATCAATGTGTTCCATTTTTCAAAACGTTGTGTTTGGTTTGGGAAGGTAAGGACTGGATAAATAGCAATTTAGTTAGGAACCAAACACATTTTCATTTCACAACCTAACAAGCGCAGTCCCGTGAAAAATCACGGCATATTATAATTGTAGGATTTGTGAAGCTAAATGCACCCCTCTTTTCAGATATAATATACGAGTATGTATTTTTTAAACTGATATTTATTAACACAAATCTAGGTTTTATTTACAACAAAATATTTTTTAAATAAAATAATTGTAATATAAACACACACATTTGTTTTAAACCACTTCATTTTAATATGATCGACCGAAATGCACTTGAAATTAAAAATCCATAAATAATAATTCTAGTATAATAAATAACTAAGTAAATTTATCCTATAGTCCTCCTCTAGATATGTTTCCAGTGAACTGCTCGGTTCCTCCAGATAGCCCCCTAATTACCCCTTTCCCTTTGATCAGCTCCCACTTCACCCCTAAATATTCATATATGTCTATCATTATTTTTTTATCTTAGGTTAGTCTTAATATGGTCCTGGCCAAGGAAATAAATTTCTGAGACCGGTCGATCATTATATTATATTGAAGTGGTTTAAAATAAATGTATGTGTCTCGGATATACCCATCCTATTTTTGTTTTATATGGGACATCTATTGACTTTTTCTACAAATCTAGGATAAATATTCAATTTTTGGAACTTGATGAAGCTTATAAACCTCTTTGTAATATTATTTTTCAATTATTGCAGATAATATTAATAACTCTCAAAATGAAACATGAAACCGAAAAGATACAGAAAAGAATTTATCTTATTATTTACATGATAAAATGACATATTTTCTAGTCTTAGATTGAAATATATACAAAAAAAAATCATTATTCCAAATCCATAAAGAAAACCTAAAATTGGAGTCATTGAGCACCAGTCCGAGAACCGCAGGACAAATAATAATCCCTAAACTTAATACAACAGCAGCTCAATACCATTATACATATTCAGCCATAAAATGTTTTAAAGAACTTCTTAGAGATAAGCTGAAAAAAAATATGAAATTTTTAATAAAAAACTTAAAGTACATTTTAAAAGAAACTAATGTTAGGTGTATATTATAAGTTCACTTGGAAAAATGTATATATGTTTATATACTTACATTATATATATATATTTTTTTAAATTAGTGTATAGACACCAGAATATCATATTCATGGTAGTACTCTTGAAATTAATTAAATGTATAACAAACCATTATAGTACTCCCTCTCTAAACACAAGAATTTCTCAATTAGGAAGGTAATAATATTTGTTTAAAAAAAAACAGAAAACTGCTGTATTTGGCTGTTCGATGTTAATTAATATGAATGTAGATTGATGATAGTGAATGCTCCAACTCAGTTTTTATCTTAAACTTAAATGCACAAATAAGATGCCTGTTACTTGGCTGTTGTGTGTACCGGTGATAAAATTTCTCTTAGCATACATAGAATGGGTAGTACCTCTTATATTTGGCTGTTTGGTGTGAATGTGAACGTGGATAGTGCTAGTGACCGCCCTTATTAAATCGCTATCTTGAATCCATAAATATCGCTCGTTGTATTTGGCCCTTTGGTAACACCGATCTTACGGAGCGTCGGGGCTCAGTAGCCGGGTTAATTAACGCAGGCCATGTGGAGATTAAACCAGGAAATCGGTCGTTATCTCGAAATTAACGATCCGATATTAATGAAAAGCGGTCCGGAGCGCGGATGCGGGGTGCCTTACAGGAAACTTGCGCATTTTAATGATCTCGGTCTGGATCGGGAAATGTTAAAAGTTCATGATGGCAGGATGATATATATATTATGTTTTTTAAATTTATTTTTTTAAATATTTATTTCATATTTGCACGATTCAAATTATTTATGAACCGTGTTTCACGATCATATCGCGATCCTTCACTGGGTGATCATTCTTTTTCTTTAAATGGAGTATTCTAATTTTTTTAAATTTAATTTAATGTCAACAATGTAGTGCGTCCTAGCTTTACTTTTTTCTTACTTGTTTTTATACATGATAGCTGAAGTACCCGGCGTTGCCCGGGGTTATTAATGGTCTGAAAGAAAGTTTTGAGGTTCTGATGTGTTACCCCTACCCCTACCTGGTAGTTTTCCTCATATTTTGAACGTCAAGTGTGCAAAATTTCTTCAAAAAGTGGCCAAATCCTACTTTAAGGTGTGGGAAATGGGGTTGGAGGGTGCTTTTTCGAAATCTCGTGTAAACAGTGACCTTCCTCTTGTTTTGAAGGCTAAGTGCGCAAAATTTCATCAAGCTCGGAACAAGACTGTAGATTTGTATATCAACCACCGCCTGGGACACTCTTCGTTATAAATAAGTACCCGGCGTTGCCCGGGATTTTTTAAAGTTACCCCAACCCCTGCCCAATAGTTGTTATTTGAACGTCAGATATGCAAAATTTCATCAATAAGTACTAAAATTCTCATTTAAGGGGTGGGAAAGAGGGAAGGGGGTGGTTTTTGATATCTCTGAAATGTAGACAGTGACCTTCCTCTCGTTTCGATAGTCGAATATGCAAAATTTCATCAAGCTCGGAATAAAACTGTAGATTTGTATACAAAACAAACACACACGGGACATACCTCTTTATATTATAGATTATTTAAGAAAGTCATATAAAGGTGCGTTTTCACGAACTTTTTCAACCGGCGCGGCGTTAGTTAGAGAAAGTTAAAATAATTTTCTTTATTATTTGAGTTTTAATGTAAAAAAATAATATGTGAATGAACCAATGAGTGTGTACCGGGACCAATGGCGGTTCGTGGTCTAAATTATTGGGAGTTTAAGAAAAGCGATTTAAAAAAGGAAAGTATTTTTAGATCAGATTTCTTCTTCATCGAATATTATAGTCACCTCATTTCAAAAATTTGTGTGTAAAGGTAGGTATTAGATATTTAAAAAATATTATTTTAATACAGGTACAAGTATTAGGTAATACGAGAGAAAGCGTAAGTTTATATTTGTTACAGGATTTATTTTACCACAAACATAACTAAAATGCCAGAAAACATAAAAAAAATTATGTTTTTATTACAACGGAAAAACTGTTAATTTGTCTGTTTTGTATTAAATACCAATTAAAACCGAATCCCATCACGAATTAACTGTTTCGAAATTGCAAATAACAAATACTGAAACAATATTAATAGCATATTTGTAAAAAGCATTTACTTTGTGGCTTTCCATAATTACAATATAAACGCATGTTTTGAACAACTTCAATTTAACATAATAATTTGGACCGGTTTCGAAAGTCCCTTCCTTCGTTGGGAATATATTCAAACTTTTATATTCCTGACGAAGGAAGGGTACTTCCGAAATCGGTTGAGATTATTGTATTAAATTAAAGTGCTTCAAAACACATTTATGCTCTTATATTATAATATGGATAGCATTCACCTAACGAAATAAAAAACGTTAAATTATTTTCCCTATCCACCCCTCACCGAAATAGCGAATTTCGGTTTTGGTGCAGGTTCCGGCATCCCTTTGAAACCGTATTTATTTTGTTTGAAATATCCCATAGGTTTTTTTACATTCATACGTGCGTTTCGGAATTCGGATCGCGCTGTGTTCCTATTGGTGGATTTTTTTTTTTAGTATGGAGTAGTGGCGCGCAGTAATATTATAATCCAAGTGAATCTTGTTCGCCATAGTTTTTCTTCGGGAGGTTACTGCGCACCTGCTTATTATGAGAAAACCGTCACTGCCCAGGACTGAGGAGAGTCGCGTGAAAAAATACATTTTGATCGGAAATATGGTAGTATAGTATTGGACGGCCTCCATGGTCGAGGGGTAAGGCTCTCGACTACGAATCCGAAGGTCGCGGGTTCAAATCCCGGCGTGCGCAAGTAAATTTTATTTAATTAATTTGTGCTGTTTCACAATTAATTCATTTAAAAATAATATGTATTAGTAGAAGATACTCTCAGTATCGCCCTGGTGAAAGACCACCATTCAGAATTGAAACGTTGCTTGAAATGGCTTTTAGCCGTGTTTGGTGACCAGATCTGAATAGCCAGGTATTCCCACACCTTCCTCTTCTCCTTCCCCTCCCCAATACCTTCAGCCTCACAACATTCCCCAATTGGGGATGCTATAGTCTCACTGGCTCCAGATGGTTGGGAGCGGTTGGGACTCTTGTGCGGTATTCATATAAAAAAAAGTGACATTTAAAAAAAAAGCTGTGTTTTTTTATTATGGTTCACCTCACTTAGGGTGGGCGCAGCTTTGCAGCATTTATGGACTGCGCGCCACTGAAATATAGGTATTGTTGTTATTTATTCACCTGTGTGTATACTTACATTTATTTAACAAGGCATCTGTTAAGAGTCACTCGAGTGCTTTGTGACCTTTGCATTTTTTTACTGCTTGACATTTATTGGTAATTATTTTGAGAATTTTTTTTCTTAACGTTAACCGGCGACCCTTTTCATCGGAACTTTTTTTAAATAAATTTTTAAATAAATTGTTTAATAGTACCTACTTGTTAGTATTAATGTATGTGCACTTTATCTACATGTTATACATTGGTATTAGTCGAATAACAGCGTGTGGTCCTGTTTTGTATTATAGTCATAATTGCCATCGGATAATAAAATACTTTGTATAAGGTCAAGGCATCTTCATGAATGACACGGGTGACATTAAGCGAGTTCCCAATTTGAATTCAGTGAACGTTGAATCTTTTTAATGGAGTGAATATTTCCAGTGATCGACAACATTTCAATTTTTTAAATTTCGTAATGTGATTGAAAACAGTATTATGTTGGAAATATTTTATAAAATTTAAGAAACGTACTTCTTTTTCAGAACGTTTCCTGTTAATTATAAAATGGTGTTTCCTTTCATATATATATATATATATAAAGGAGATTGTATGTGAGTTTGTTTTTTTTATACAAATCTACAGTTTTATTCCGAACTTGATGAAAATTTGCACACTTGACGTTCAACATAATAAGAAAATTACTTGGTAGTGGTAGCGGTAGGGGTAACACATCTTAACCACAAAACTTTGCTCCAAACCATTCATAACCCCGGGCAACGCCGGGTACTTCAGCTAGTTTCTAAAAAAACTCAGGGCTTCAATAAGCTAATTTATTATTTCCTGAAAAATGTTGAACGAGTAAAATGCAATTAACTTTCCTATTTGTTTTATCTCTCTCTTTCAGCTCAGGCCATCTGTATCTTTTTAAATAAATTATAGCTGTTAGATGACGCAACTGTTTTAGATTAACTCACGACATTCCTTCTCTATGATCCTTTCTATTCTTATTGCAAACCATGTGTGTTAAATTCTCCACATTCATCTTTGCTCTCTAGAACTCTAATTAAAATTATTCTGTTTGCACTATTTTTACATTATGCAGGCGGAACCGCAGACAAGTTGTTTTTATGCAAAGAAGCAATGGGTTATGTAACTCAGTTTTGTGGCAGATCCGTTCGTTATCGCGCTAGTGAGAAAACAATATTCAGATTATATTTTTTTACAGTAGAACTCGACACAGGAGACCCTGAGGGAAATAATTTCCCTCAAGGCCTATATCATCTTTGGGGATGCTGTGTGGAGGGAATTAAATATTTGTATAGTAACTAGACCTGAATTTACCCCTTCCGCGTTAGGTTTCGCTCCACAACTTTCCCCAATAGGAACTGCAGTGAAAAATATAATGACTTTAAAAATATATTCAAATACATCAACAAACGCCGATTCTTAATATATAACTTTTATGTAGAATTTATAAATCGTTATTTGAAAGTGAATAATTAATCATCTCACCATACACCTTGTTATATTGGTACCATTGTATTTGGAACACCTGACGTCACTTGTGTATTCTGTGTTTGGATTAGTATGGACATTTTTCGATTTTTTTGTTGTATTTTAAATACGTATTTTTTTTAGCCTTGGTGATTTTTAAACGTAATTTGCGTGACTGTTGTGCATTTTTCAATGTAAAAAAATATTATTATTGAAAGAAATTAGAGTATTCACGAGCAAACCAATTATCAATACGGGTATTATGATAAAGTTAATGCTCAATACTATTATTATACTTCGAGTTAAAGTTTGTAAAAAGGTACATAATTTTATTACTTATATTTAGTTATGGTTTACCATAAATAGATTATAAAATCATGTACGGTAAAACCCATCCTCGTTTTGACATTTGACATTCTAACCTCAAAACTGATAAAAACCGACCGGCCATAGATTTGAAGCCTTTTGGTGGACTAAATTGGAAAAGCAAAAAGACGTAAGCGGAAAAAATTGATACTTTGAAAATTATTTTTACCATGAAAAATAACCAGTAGAAAAAAAAAAGAAATATTCTGGTATTTAAGTTTGAACGTCATTTTTTTTTAAATTGGACTTGAGTCTCTTATTGAGGTGCCATCCTCACTGGTTCCGAGCAGTGAACCAACTGGAACTGTTGCGTGCTAGTCATATTTTAGAATGACTATTATCTTTTTTGTTTACCCTTCTGGAGAAAATTGCTTGTCTTAACTTAGAAGTTTGAAAATATTTTAATATTTCTCTTCACAGAGTAAAGATCTTCAAATAAATGCATAATATACAACAATTGCATCATTTAAATGCGGTTCTTCACGTCTGACGTTCTGACACACGTTCCACCCCACCCTCGACACCTGTCTATACTCTGTTCTCCAACGGACCCAAAGTCTCCAAGTCCCGCCAATGCCAGTTCGCTTCGTGTCGCTCAGCCGCGAGTACCGGGTTTGATCGCCGGATGGTGCAACCTCTCTTCATGTAAATACTATCGGATATACTCACCGCGTTCTCTTTGGGGGAGCTATACACCTGTTGTGAGACTCACCCCAATTTGCTTTTTACTCCGTTCGTGCAAGTTGCGTTCAAATATAGCCCGTGTTTTTGAATTTTGTAAAATAGATGCATTGTTTTAGTCGTTAGTATTGATTATTTTTGTTATACATGTACACAGTGGACTAAATGTGTTGTAAATACTGTTTTTTTTGTTATTTATATAACACGTGTGATTTATTAGATGTATGTGATTACATATAGGTCTGTCTGCAATTTTTTTTAAATTTGCCGTGGAACGTTATTTAAAAATATATATCTGTATACACTACTTTATTAAAAGTTTAAGGATGTTTAACCTTTCCTTGCCGGTGCTGTCAACCGAGTTGACATGTCGCCAATTAATTTAATATATAAACAATAATTATTAGCCTGAAACACTCATCCAAATTGTGTTTCAGGCTAATAATTATTGTTTATAAAAATAATTGTTACCCTCTGCGCTATGCACAAAAATCTTGTCTTAAAAAAAAAAACTTTAGTTTATCAAATAATAATTTAATATATCTGTAAATACATATAATAAACACAGAGTGCATAGTATATGTTAGTTATTCCTCCACAATACATTTATGTATTGGATAAAATAATTGCTATATACATGGTGTCCGGAAACACGTGGTAAAAGCGGTAAACTGGTGAATCTACATCACACGGAGAACCTATTTTTTTTGTATCGATCTGAGTATTACGATTTTTTGTTTTGTTTTTTTTTTTGGTTTCTCTATGTGATGTAGATTCACTAGTTTCTCACTTGTATCACTAGTTTTCGGGCACCGTGTACAAATATTTATCAAACTCGACAGAAAAAAATGTTTTGTCGAATGTTCGGGAAATTTTAAAAATATATATATGGAAATACTATGTATGTCTGCGTGCGTTGCTAACTTGCTGAGTGGTGCGGTAGCGAGCGAAAGGGTGGCGGGGTTTCGCTCGCCGTGCCACGATGCACGGTCGTCAGAAGTAGCCAGCAGTAATGGACTTATCTTGCGTGGCCGATGTTTACATATAATACTACATATTATGTACTATTGATAAAATGATTTATGTAAGTTATAACGGTACAATATTCATTTTTATATAACTTAAAAATCGCTAAACTCTAATGCACTGTACACTGTGTGTACCGCACCGGAGCTCGCGGAATTTTCTAGCGTCATAAAGGAAAGGTTAAAGCAGGGAGTTTGAGTTGTGCGATGCAATAGCAAACATGATTTTGATGTATCTGATGAATGTTTGGTAATTATATGGACGTTGTGCATATATTTTGCATATTTGCATGTCGTAGAAGCAGGTAAAATATCTAGCAATACTGGATGGGATATAAAATATTTATTATTTATCATTTTTACATAGGTACCTATTAATATTTTTGTATTTGTGGATTTATTGCTTGGTGTCAATTCCTTAAAACAAACTGAATCGAATTTCATTGCATTTTTTCTACATCCTTCATTTAATTTATTTATTTAACTTAAAATCGAACACATGTGCATTGGCTACATGTATTCTAATATGAACAATAATATCTACATACAATTAAGAATTACAAATCAAACCTTAAAAATTACGACATTCAAAATTACACTTTACGTATTTTGTCACTTCCTTCTTAAATCTCAAAACATTTTCCTCTTCTTTTATATTGGCTGATATTTCTTGGAAGATCTTTATGGCTCTATACTCGTATAGTAATGAGTTTTTCGATTTTGTTTCCTTTCGAAAGGGAAGTCTTATTTCATTTTTTCGTCTTCTTGTAGAGTGGTTATGTATGTGTTGATGTTTATAAATTTTTCTCAAGAATTCAAAATTTTGTTGGTCGTTAAACATTTTAAAGAGTAAAACTATTACATTTAAGTATATAATTTGCTCAAAAGATAAGGAAAATTATAAGAACAACATAATATTTTAGCTTCTAGTCATGTTTGTACACTTTATTTCTTATTCTTTAGTCTTCATTTTGTCGGAAGTGTCTGTCACCTGCGTATATATATTTAAGGATCGAACTGATTCAATACATTCGCATTCAAAATTCATAGCGTAATATTATGCATCTGACATGTTTAGTCAGTGGAGTTTTTTGCTGTAGACAATAGAAGCATTTTAGGATAATAATGGCCCTTGTTCGTAAAAAACAACGGGTTTCCCAAAACCACTTCGTCCCTTCCACGTCTTTTCATTTTTAGATAGCAAATGTTTGCTTCCCTTCACTTCTTCGCTTGTAATTTTTAAAACGTAACAACTATTGTTTTTGTCGAAAGAGAGTGTCAACTCTTTACATTATCGCTGAATAATAGATACTAAAACAGTGATACACAACCTTTTTAGCCGGAGTGTCAAATTATAGATGTTCAATATGGTCGCAAGCCGCAGGGGTTAGGTACCTACATCTTGACATGATTAACTTTGCAATCGATAGCGTCGCCAGTGTAGATTTTTAATGTGAATACAGTACAAACGTCCCATCTGTCTGGAGCCAATAGGAGCATACCTATTATAAACCAAAAAATTAACTAGGTGCCTACCTAAAATATCGTATTTAACAATAACTTAATGCTAATTTTTTAGATGCCATATCCAAATTTAATAAAAACAGTAAATGCTGTCGATTTTTATCAACGTTTAATTTTGTAAAACATGTAAATCCTGTGATTTCGGGCGGCTGATCCAAAATATGGAAGACAGGCAAGTTTGTCCCTATACTCTTCCGTGTTTTTTGTGAAACAGAATAAAAACCATTAAATATTTTGATCATAGGACCCGGAAAATCGAACGATTGCTATTACATAAGATATATCAAAACTCAGTTCCGTTACTTCTATGTTTTCAAAAACAATATCGTGTACCTACCTTATAAAATAGAACACAAATATTAATAACAACGCGAATAAAATTCAGCGCTAATTCTTCTGGAACTAAGGTGAAACCAATAAATCAATGCTGTATATTTAAAAAATATATATATTTAGCTAAGTGGGGGCACGAAATGGGATTCGCGGGTTGAGCATCACTATACTAAAACATGATTTCCAATAATTTCTCCTCTATATTTGTACTTGAATCTGAATTGTTTGCAATTTTTGCGTAGTCCAATGATGACACAGTCGTGTTAATTTCTCGAATTATGATGGCGTTTGGTGGCAAACAGGCGTTAATTTCCTTCTGCAAAGTTTCTAATAACGATTTGGGATTTCAGCATCTTTTGGTAAAAGAAGTACAAAAGGAAAAATGTACCTGTGGATTTTTTTCGTGACTTGATTATTTTAATAACTGGTTTTTCCCTAGTATAAGGTAGAGTTAGCTAGATATTTGGAGATTTTTCACAGTTTCGGTTAAATAATACAATATTTTAACAGTGTCCCTTTGTTGACTTTATTATTTATTGTAATTGGTAGCTGGCCGCAGAGTTGAGATATTTTATGTTAACTTTTAAAGCCCGATAGGCTCAAACTATAAAACACCCGGATAAGGTGGGTCATTTATTTATTTGAAACACACATTATTTAACAATAAAATGTAAGAAAGCTTTGACTGCCCAACTAGGAACAAATTCCGTTTTAGGAGCGTCCAATTGACAAGTTTAGTTCATATTAAGTGCCATTATACAAAAATAGAAGGGAAAAAGCATAGTATGGTAATATAATATATCTAGAAAAAAGTATGATAATTAAGTATTAAGAGATGTGAAGAATAGTCCAGAAAAAACAATTTTGTATACCATATAATTTGAGTTTAGTAAAATAATTAATATAGAATAAAAGTTATGTTCAAAGAGATAAAAGTATAGAGTAATCGTTTACGTATACCAAATAATTTGATTACAGTATCATATAATAGTACTTATGAAGAGATGAGATAAACAAATATTATAGAGTAAACAATTATGTATATGTGTTTGATAGGTACTGATTGGTGTAATGAGGAAAAAATGTATTTAAAATTAACTAAAGAAAGATAACATTATTGAGTAATATTGATAAGATTGAGTTACGTATCACTCAGCTTTATGAGCCGACGACGAAACCCGGAGATGCAACCCGAAGAGGGTACAGTAAATATAAGACATCTTTGAACCCATTGTACAATTCTGTAATTTTCGTAGATTTTTACGCGTGCAATATATGGCGCCGTTGTTTTAAGGTCCGTCTACACGCAGCGTCTTGCATGCGCAAAAAACACGGTACACTGTGCAGTGTCCACACGACAGTGACTTGAATACAAGTTGGTGCAAAAGTTTGCGCAAACACAGCTGTGCTGCAAATCAAGCGTTTTCATCGGTCAATTGAAATTCCGTGCAAACCTTTCGCAATCATTTGAAGTGTATGCAAGTCATTTGCACATTATACAGTTTTCCCGTCTTGACTTACTTGTGCAAATTAGAGCAATTTTAGTTTGCGCAACTTAACGTTTGTTCAAGCCGTTTGCGCGGTATACCGTTTTGCCGTCTTAACGTACATGCTTACTTACTTGTGCAAGTACGGTTGAGCGTGTAGACGGACCTTTACAGTTGATTTGATATTTCGGTAGTTTCTATTTATTTATGGAAATTTCTTTGCAAGGAACAAAATAGCTCCTGTGATAGAAAAGGCTCCTTAAAAAATTAATAACGCCATTGGTCACTTGCTCGAATTCTTTTTTATTCCTTTATCATAAACTACATATTATTTCTTTTGTTATCGTCATGATAACGACAGTGCGACACTGATCCAACGATTGCAAAGGAACTTTATACTTGTGATTTGTTTTTAAATCACCTATTTGATCCTTTTCCTGTAATATTAATTATTGTTATCTCGAATTGCCGGGAAATGTTTTCTATGAGATTAGATATGAAAACGTCAATAACCATTTCAAAAACATAGACATCTTATATTCAATTGCGCATTTCTTATTCTGGAAAAACATAATAAACTGTCACACTGAATTCAAAACGCATTTTTTAAGACCCAGCAATACCCTCCGAGCGGACACTAAACATTGTTTGAAAATGAGATATCTTAATACGGAAGATAGAGGAAGCGCGCGAAGTGATAAATAAAACACGACATATTTAGAAAAGAACAAAAAGACTACTGACTTATGTAGCATTTAAAGAACCGCTGTGATTTTTTTCATACCTATAACATGTTAAATACAGAACCACACGTGTTGTTTATATTTCGGAGCATATTTTGCGATTTTTTTTTTCTATCAAGGAAACGTCATATAATTACTTTTTCAGTTAGGCATCGGCATATAGATTATAGTAAAAAATAACATACATTTTTTGATCGCATGAAAACTTCATGTTTCAAAGGAAATTTATAATTTGTACATACAAATTTTGAATGCGGAGGCTTAAGTTGAGTTTTATTTGATTTTCTCTGATAATTCACTTTGTTATTTTTCCTTAGATCACAGACCATTAATTAACACAAGTTTTTTTATTCCTTTATTCCTGCCATTCCTCGGAGCACGTGTTCCAACTCCTAACAAATCAGTGCCTCCTGGTGTACCGTTCGCTCCGGGACAAGAGTGCTCCTGGTTGGGGTGGTATAATCGTATGATATTTGGAATAATTCTGGCAGTGATGTATTATTACGTAATTAATATTTTTACGAACGCCTTCATCAAATCTAAAAAACTTGCTTAAATGAACGGAAATACAATATTAAATTAATCCTTCAATCCTATAAAAAATCGACTGGTCAGTATGATTTCTCTATGAAGATTTTATAATAATTTATACATCTGCGGTGAGCAATGCCATGTTACTTGGAAAATCCGTTGAGAGCATAAAAGTTTGCGGTTTCACGGACGTACCATAAACATTTAATTTATTATACGTTTACCTACTAGAGTGGTAGCCGTTGAGATAACTTTTTACCGGTGTATTACGAATTCCCAGGTAAATTACGCTATGTTGATGGTTGTAAATGAAGACGTGATATGGGTTGGGCCATGTTGGATACTATGCAAATGCCATGATAGATGAACAAAGTTTTTTTTACTTAAATTTATGTCGTAATGAAGAGTGTAGTTTTTCAACAAGATGTTGGTTGCACTGACCCTCTTTAGCGTTCTTTGTATTTCTGCAAGTATAGTTTTCGTTATCAAATTTTACAATCAGTGTGTTTTACGTTAAAAAATATCTACTGTAATTATTTTGTAGATTTCACATGAACAACACTGGAATCACAAAGCATAATTCTGACGTCAGTGATTGTAGTTGAATTTTTTGTTTTTGTTCTATCAACAGAATATTTGGTACGGTTTATTTATGACTACTACTTTTTTTTTTTTGGAATATAGTTGGAATTCTTGCTTGTCGTTCGGGTGCTATAATTAATTTTGACGGCGAAATTAATGCCTTGTGACGACTATTACTATAACAAGAACATTAATTTGAAAATTTATTTCATCCCAAACATTTATTTTTTAAAAATATATCTAAATAATAAAGTTCTTAAGTAGGTACCTACTTGTGTTTTCCCTTTTGAAAATATTCTACCCAAACAAACCTTCTTCTTTTGAATGTGTAATCTGTGGCAAACTAGAGTGGTATATCTCTATGTAGTTGGAATTCTTGCTTGTCGTTCGGGTGCCATAATTAATTTTGACAGCGAAATTAATGCCTTGTGACGACTATTACTATAACAAGAACATTAATTTGAAAATTTATTTCATCCCAAACATTTATTTTTTTAAAATATATCTAAATAATAAAGTTCTTAAGTAGGTACCTACTTGTGTTTTCCCTTTTGAAAATATTCTACCCAAACAAACCTTCTTCTTTTGAATGTGTAATCTGTGGCAAACTAGAGTGGTATATCTCTATGGGCTAACATCAATACAACATGGCGGGTGCAATGTTTTTCATACTAATTTTAAAACGTTATAGCAACAGTTTTACATATGATTTCGTTCAAACTATTCTCTGAACCTTTCCGGTACTAATAAGAACAAACTGTGCTATTTTCAGCGAAACCGGTCTAGTAATTTTCGAGAAAATCGAGGACAGACAGACAAACATTCGTTTTTGTATATAGAGATCTGAATAGCCTGATGCGTCCCGATCATCTCCACTCATATTTCTTTCAGCCTAACAGATGCTATAGTTCCACCATAGAACAAGGAATACACCACAGAGCAAATAATACATAGAGATGCCCTTACACGCAAGCGAAAGAAACCAAAATAAGAGGAGTGAGCTAAACGTGCCGCCAATTTAAGTAAAACAGCAACTAAATAAAAAGGTTCGGCTTGTTTGCAAAAATCGAGTATTTAGATTGATCCTTTTTATAAATGTTTTGTTATTTGCTTACCGAATTCAAAATCACCCGAAACAAACATGGAAGGCAGTGAACTAAGCTGGTGCCAAAATGGGTGTCACGTAACCTTTGCCTTCAGCCGTCGAAATCGTACTTAGGGCAAGTCTATTATTTATGACGTCAATGGAATACACACTAGAAGTGCCTTCTACGTAGATTTAAATGGAAGCCCGTGTCCCTTTGACTTTGTACATTTTGGATCTAGCCCCGAAAGAGCCAATGAAAACCCGCATTGTATATTGCCATTCCATTTGATCGAAATGAAATGAGTTTTGGATCACGAAACTCCCACATCGCATTTTCCCACTCCAACTGGGATTTCCCGTACTTAGGATTTCATTTACATAATATTTAATAAAATTATTTGAATTTGATAAAATTGCTGAAAGAATTTATTGGAATATGGGGTGTTTTAAATGCAGTTGAATGGTTTCCATGTCCGTCTGCATTTTGTGTTAATATATTTTCTATTTCAGTTCTCCCTGTGTAACGTATCCTTTGTTTTATTTGAGTTTTAGATGTATTGTTGTTGTGATTTTTGAAGCAGATTGAGATTTTGCACCATAGTATCAGAAGCTTTTTTTTGTCTAAATGTTGTATAAGTGGTTGCTTGTTGGATGTTTTCTTTACTTAGAGATAATAATAATAATAATAATTGGATTACTTCTATATCGCCGTTTTCGTGGGAAAATCACCTCAAGGTCTAGTGTTTCTAATGTATTACGATTCTCACTTGAACTCTTTTTGCATTTGCCTTGACGATGGATACTGCAAGTCTGTCCGAATCATTGATTCAAGAGCAGTACGATACCCCAAAAACCAAACAACATAATACTATAGAATGTGACAACCTTCAAATATATTTTATTTAAGTTCGTTCCGCCGCCTTTGATGTGCTTGATTGTTTAAATGTACGTAACTGAGGTCGGTGCTATGTACTCGTACGTTCTTACGCCTTGTAACCTAAAATATACATATTCAAGTCACTCAAGTTTACTAAAGCAAATAAACGTAGTTTTCTAATGTGTGCCATGAAATTAGCACCTGATAGAGCCAAGTCGACCGAATTGGCATAATTTTTTCCTCACTCGACTCTGAGCGTTTTACGGCATCACATGATGCTACCTAATACTTGGTTTTTATAACCTTTTTTCTTCGAAAATGATTATTGACGACTCTCGCGCACATGTTGATGGTAAATTATGCTATTTCATTACCCTATGTTCTGATAGTTGCTACTCGGCTTAGCCCGAGTTTCACCACTCGTTTTTTTCTTTCTAAATATCTTTTCTTAACATTTAAATATGCAATGAGGCGACGTATTTTAATTTTGACAGTTTTTATTATTATTTGTTAAGTTAAAACAAATACATAATTATTTCACTTTCTTAACTTAACTATACACATACATATAGTTGAATGCACTGATTGCAGGATTCATAGACTTGCTCTAAGTACCATTTCGACGACTGGAGGCAAAGGTCACGTGACACCCATTTCGGCAATAGTCTAGTTCTTTGCGGTCCGCATTTGTTTCGGGGTGATTTTGACTACTGTAACTAAATTATAAAACATTAATAAAAAATGTCATACTAAATACTCTAACAAAATATTTGGTTTTTGTAAACAAGCCGAACCTTTTTACTTAGTTGTCGTTTTACTGGCGGCACGCCTATCTCGCCTTTCACTCCCTGTTATTTGCTATGTGGTTAAATGCGTAATTCGTTCTACAGCGAGTTGGTTCTGAATAATGTCTCTCACAAGGGCGATACTGAGATTATCTTCTACTCAGGGACGTGCCGCAAATATACTATACATAATAATATATCACTTCTCCACCAAATGAAGAAGATTAATAAAAAATAAAGTCTTTAATTACCCGTTGTGGAACTAAATAATTCTTTTTTCGTTGAAAAAATTCGAAAGCATTAAATTGTGGCATTTGAATGATCGATTCTTCATTCGTTTTAAGGCTTCAAAGGAATCGATTTCTCTCCGAACTCGACAAAAACACGAAACATCAGTACAAATTAATGATTTCCCCGGCGTGTGCATGTCAAAATTAGCGATGCCAATTTCGCAACAATCGAGTCGAGTTCTTGTGAACGAGCCGGTTAACCTTTCTGTACCCAAGATGACAACTGACGTTACCCTTCTTCAATATTTAATATCTCCTTAAGCTAACGCAACACCAGCCTTAAGTTTTAACTATTGCTTAAGTACGCATTTTTACAACGAATGCATTGATTATTCATTTTATAACATGTCGTAAAAAACATAAACATGGCCACCAAATCGACGTTCAGCGCGGTTTTGTATTTTAACATTTGAACGGTTCCCATTAAACACCGATTCTCGACCCGTTTCAGCTTTTGATTGAATTTTCATCAGCTGGCAAGAATAACAGCACGACCGTTATGCTATAAAGCTAATCACAATCTGATGAAAAACTGAAACGGGCCGAGAATCGGCGTCTAATGGAAACGGTTAAAATGTTAAATATTCAAAATGGTGCTGATCGTCAATTTGTTGGTCATCAAATTTGATGGAGAAGCACCTTTTAACCTAAGAGAAATATGACTTTGAATTTTTGAAAACTTGTGTACTTTTTTATGTTTTCTCATAAATTTATTTTCATCGATTAGTTAGTCGAGCGATTCAAAGCGTCAGGCTCCCCCCCAGGCGTCACGGGTTCAATATTATATAAGATATATATAGATAAGTCCTACATCATCTCACAAGAACCTTTTTTCGCTTATTGTAATGGTATTAGGACCACTTCAAATATGACCAGGTTGTTCGTAACTTAACAATATTTAAATATTTGCTTTTATTTCTTAACATTTTTTTTTGAAAACATGTATATAATGTGTAACAACTCTAAAAAAATTGACGGTAACGCTGCTGTGTCATCTTGGATGCGAAAAGACGTTTTCGAACTTGGTGACGGGTTGGTTAAACGGCCAAGTATAAGGTTTGTCGGATAAAAAGCTCCACGTGCTGCAGTGTATACGAGTACACCATAAGGCTCGGCGGTCTCTTTATGCGGTGTTTAAGAGACATTAAACATACGTGAATGTATTTTTAAATTCCGAGTACTGGATGCATTTTATTGGGATTTTTATAAAACGTCTTTCGACATGTAATTTATCTCTCTGGTCAAAATAATAAATCTTCGTGGATTCTTTCATATTTTTTGATCCCTTGGCCAGAGGTGGTTAACCTTTATTGTTTTTTTTTCTTCTACTTGGATATGTCTTTTTACTGCATTATGTATTAAATAAATGTACGGGCCCATTTGAAGATTTACTGTAGATTTTATAGTTGTTTATAGTCTGAATAACTTTGGTGTTAAAACTATGCCGGAAACCCACAAAACATTTGTATACGTCTAGTTTGTTCCTGCGTCATCTCGTTTAGTATTTCGAGGTCAGCCGAAGCTAACGAATGTGTTCGGGTATTTTCGTCTCTCCCATACGTTACGTCACTAGTTACACTAATTGTTATTGCGAAATTTAATGAAAAAAACCGATTTTTTTTTTACCTACTTTTTTAATAATAACTCAAAGGACGGGCGGTTAATATACAACTACACTTAATATTTTAGTCTCGTTGCATTCATTTTCTCTTGTTGTTTACCACTGATGCCGATGATCCTTCTTTGCTCATTACTCTTGTATAACCTTTTTTCTCCTGTGACGCCATTTATTACACATAAATTATTTTCAGTCGTGTTATATTTTATCAAAGTCAATAAATTATCTCCGAAAACCTTCGCATCCATCCCACTGACAAGATGTCCGATATTCTACAAAACTTGATAATACTGCGGACAAACTTTATATGATACCGATAAAGATGTCGGGATGTATTGGGGTAACCGTAGCTCAGTTGGCATAGAGCGCAGTCTCTGATAGACCATGAGGTCCTGGGTTCGAATCCCAGCTGCTACCGTTATCTTTTTCGGTTTCATGTTTCGATTTGAGAGTTTTTAATATCATCCGCAATGATTAAATATTACAATGAAGTTTAAAAGCTTCAATAAGTTATTCCAAAAAAAATTTTAAAATTATAATGGTTCACAATTATGCGACTAAGTCAAACATGAAAAAAAATAACAGTTTTGCTCATTGAATTGTCTATTCTGTGAATATTATGGTTTATATCCTCCTTAAAATAAAATAATAATAATAATTGGATGATTTGTATAGCGCCGTTTTTGTGAAAAATCTCCTCAAGGGCGCTGTACAAATATTCCTTTTTTATTATTTATCTAGTTATGTACAAACAGATACAGAAAAACTTACGTACCTGGCAGGTCGCTTCAGATGGACACAGTTTTAATTTTTACAGTTGCTATTTTATCCTCCTTTTCTATTGATGTTACATTTGTTAGAAAATTGATGGCACAAGAAGAGTTGGTATTTATTTGATATATTTTTAATTTTTAGGACTGATTTATAAAATGACCTTAAAAAGCGGAATAAGTTTTTTAATAGTATGTTTAATAATGTATTATACTAGTCGAGTTGTATTTATAAAACGTCTAGTATCAATACGTCCTTCGGTGCGAAGCGATCATAAAGTATCATTTGTAATATAAAATCTCCATAATAAGCGAACATAAATCCCTAGTAAATTACCTCTCTTAATTGGCCATTCCTATATATTATTATTTCAATGGCTATTCATAAAAGCTTCGTTTTTGTCCGTGATATATTATTACCTCTCCTGTAATATGATTTTAAGTATTCCTTCAATTCGATCATAACTATAAATCAGACGATTTGTTTGTATGCCCCACTAAATCCTTTTTTCTGTCTGACATTTTTAAATCATCGGGACTATTTTCAGCTCTCGTTGTATTTTCCATCATGAGCTATGGATCTTTTAAATATTTATTGTCACTGTAAAAAAATATAGCAAAGCCATCATATTTTTATAATGTAAGAACAATCTATGTATTTAATTATTACGTATATGACGTTGACTAGTATAAAATTCTACCAAAATAATAGTCTGATAAATAGCACCCAGAGTGGTAGATACTGTCAGTATCGCCCTGGTGAAAGACCACCATTCAAAATCTAATCGTTGCTTGAAATGGATTCGGCCGTGTTTGGTCACCAGATCTGAATAGCCAGGTACTTCCCCACCTCCCCCCCCCATCTCCTTCCCCTCCTCTCAATTATTTCAGCCTCACAACATACCCCAATTGGGGGTGCCATAGTATCACTGGCTCCATACGGTCGGAAGCAGCTGGAACTCAGCAAAAGGTCTAATGTTAAAAATGATATGTATTTATTTGATTATATTTGCTTTTACATGGATTTTTAGAACAGAATATAAGTGCATAGAGTTTTTAAAAGTAATCTTAAACTATATTTTTAAAACGTTTAGCAAGCAGGAACATAAAATAAAAAATAAAACTGAAACATTAATATAAAACAAATTATTAGCGCTGCATTATCCACGCTGCAATAATTAATTGTAGGATTCAGCAAAGTGCTGGTATAGATGACGCTTTATTTTATAAATGGAGTCAGCAAATATATCAACAATATCTGCAATGAGCGAGACTGATAGTTGGTTGTGTACATGTTAATAGTGGCGACGATGGCAGGGGCTGTGAATAAGGTCAATGACAAAACTAAATCTAAAGTTTAAGTTTAGACTTTAAAATTTTACATTAAAAATCAAAGTTTACAGATTTTACATACCTACTAAGTTCAGATTTGAAGGCTAACGATGTTTTTTTACTTTCTTCAGTTTATCAGTTTATCCTTCCTTTTATGGTAGTCACAGAAAATCCTACTTCGAATGACGTATTTTTAAATCTTTCTATCAATATCTTTTATCAGTTTGTCACAAAACTCATAAATCATCAGTTATGTACTTAGTTTTTATTATTATGACAGCTGTTTCGGCTTTCAAGGCTATTTTCAAACTGTGGGAAAACTCAATAGTATCATTATTAAATTAGATTTCGTTTTAAATTGTTGTTGTTTTTTTTATTTAACGTAGTGTTATGAATTAAACACAATAATAATTAATTCATTAGTAGGGACCTGGAAATTTTCCGTTTGGGTACCTACTGCATACATTTTTGCTTTCTTTCGAGACGGAAAATGTTTTTTTTTTCATTATTTTATGAATTACTGACGTAAGTCATAAAATTCTCATTGAAATCGGGCTATATTTCTAAGTATTTAATTGATTTACAAGTTAGAAGAATTCGCTGTGTACGAAATATCGATCGGGTCGTCGGAACGGAGCACAACATGGGAGTTATTTAAAGACCCATGAGCGCGTATTGTTTGTAAACCCAAGCAAGTCAGTCAGTCTGTGACAAATCGTAGAGGATCGAGCATCGTCATTAAGTTTGTTCGGCCCCAGTCACCTTTGCTCGCTCGCCATGTGTGTTAGTGTTGCTCCGGCTGTGAGGATGGAAGCAATTATTATTGTTATTCATCACCAGGGCTAGGCTGATGATGATGACTCGTGTAGTCGATGATGTTTGTTTTTAACGCATATGCAAAGAATAATATCTTTCCCGCATTGTCATCATCAAGACATCATCTGTTAATCCCATTCCTAATTCGGTAATTGTTATTTGAAGTTGTTTTTTATCAGTGCAAGAGTTAGTTTGCTTAGAAGATTTCTGATCCTGAATGATATGAAATATATTATCAAGACATTAATCTCACCCCAATTCAGTAATTGCTTTAAAGTTTTTTTATGATCGTGTTGAATGATGTGTGTACTTTTATAAATTCTGAACATTTTTTTGCAAATTTCCGTCTAAAAGTTGTTTCTCTACAGTTTAACAGAAGATTTGAGCTTTCGAAATTATTTGGAAACATAAATGTGCTTTTTGAAAAGTTGTTTTTTTTTAATCACATTGTGCTTCTGAATTATCTGGAAACTTCTACATATTCTATTGTGCAATAAGGAACTCCAATCCATTTTTTTTAATCAATAATGACGTTCAAACTTAAATACCTGTATATTTCGTTTTTTTTTCTAAAGTTGGTTTTCTTGATAAAAATAATTTTCAAAACAGGGATGAGCTTTACCATACGTAATTGTATATTCTATTCATGGTAAACCTAAACATTCCTAAACATAAGTTATAAAATTATGTACCTTTTTAGAAACTTCAAATTCAAAGAATGATAATAGTATTGACCATTAACATTATCGTAATATCCGTATTGATATTTGGTTTGCTCATGAATACTCTAATTTCTTTCACGAATAATAGTTGTTTATATTGAAAAACAATTATAGAGCTTAAAGTTACCCAAATTAAGTTAAAATTTTGCCAAAACTAAAAAAATACACTTTTAAAATACAAAACAGAATCGAAAAATATATTTTTATGCTAATCCGAAATCAGAATGCTCACGTGACGTCAGATGTTCCAAATGCAATGGTACCAACATAACACGTGTTTTTATTAGCTGATTTTTTATTTACTTTTAAATAACGATTTATGAATTCTACATGTAATTATATATAATGAAAGTCGGCGTTTGCTGATCTATATGAATATATATTTAAAGTCATTATATTTTTCACTGGAGTTCCTTATTGTGTAAATCTCAGTAATTACTGCTTATTATTAAACTTGATTTTCGCAAGTTGTACACACAGTTTCTTAAGATGTGTGCCCCTGATGAATTAATGCTTAATTTAGAGACTCGGGACAATACAGTGCAAAAATTCCACAATAATTCGTTGAATTGTGACTTATGACTGTTACAGCTCTGAGTCAACGTTTTACGGTGTTTGAACTCAATCTTCTGTGTTTGCATTTTTGGTTTACATCGCACCAAAAAATCAGTGATTGCCTCAAAGTGAAATAGATTTTAGAATAGCCATGTTTAATTATTCCAGTGTCACCATTGATACGATGACGTTTTCTCGCGATATCACTGACCGCATTAAAAGACCTTACTCGGATTGTGATAGTGCTTGAGGCCAGATTCGGACTGAGAGATTGCGAGGCCGAGTGTAGTCGGTAGAGTGGTGTTCGGAGAAGGGAGGAGGAAGGATGCTGAGGTGCGACACGGGCTCCGTGTTCGGGATGGACCGCGCGTACATGTCCCTGAGGGCGAGGAAACCGCCGAGGATCAATCTTACGGTAAATATAAATTGCTTCTACGAAAATGCACATTTTTCTTTTCAGTTTATTTTTGTTCCGCTCGCTACTCCAGTGGTCCCAGGACCCGAGTTCACTGCTTTAATCCTCCCCAATGGTTTTAAAAACAATTCAAATGTTCTCGGGTTATACCATCGATGTACTTAAAATTTTTTCTACATTTATTGTTGAAATTTATATTCCAGCCTTTATGCGTAAGTTACACGTAGTCAGTAGCAAGGACAGTGGTAAGTGGTAGCTAAATCACTGTCCTGAGAAAAGTGATACACACCGTCACACATGCGATTAAATAAGTGATTTCATAATATCTTGCATTTGTAGTGTTAAACTTGATTGTGTGCGTGTCCAAACAGTGCGAAAATAGCCCCCACCTAAATACAAGGATGCGCGCGCAGCGTGGGGGGAAAACTGCACCGAAAACAATCGAAATGATTCTAATCGGGGCAACTGAATTGGTGGTACTTAACGGTAAAGTTACCAATTAACGCACTGTCCACACGATTTATTTACCACTTATCAATGTCCTTGCCACTGGCTGTGTGTGACATAGCCATTATATATGTTCTCTCCTTTCCTTCCTACTTTTCGCCTTTTTTATGTGTCAACTTACTTAAGATTCTCGACTGTTCTGTTAAAAAACCTGGGGAAGAATGTCGATTGGACGACGATATAAGACTGCTTAAGGAAAGGCGAAAGGTCGGGATTTCCTCATCTATTTATTTAATGAAGTCTGAAAACAAATGCCGGCAGTTCGTTATATATTCTATCAATCTTTCTTTCATGATCCTAGTCAATTAGAAAAATTACAATTACATTATTACCCAACGATAGTCCCATTAGAAATTTTATTGAAATGTATAATTTGAGGTTATAAATGAACAGTATCATCGGTTATGTTACATTTTGTTAATTTGTCTATTTATTTTTCTATCAATCATTTCAAGATCTAAATGATACTATAATGTTGCAACAAGGTTTACATTCAGGTGCTTTCGACTCTAGTAACTTTTTATTGATCTGTCATCAATCTATAGGTGTGTCCTTGCAGTTAGTTACTTGCTCCGTTGCAATTATAGCCATCCTATTTCTATATGGAATCTGTCTATTTAAAGTTATATATCGCCCTATAAAAAGACGCCGGAAGCATTTTCCTCCCAATATAAACAGAGCTATACTTTCATCAACGTAAACCCTATCCATTCCCCCATATAATTGAAACCCACTCACCTTCCCAGAGGAAATCCTCTCTAATGAACATTCCCCATCTGCATGATAGTATAATAACCTACGCATTATAATAACACTGCTTTATTTACTGTGTTATAACACATTAAAGGGGAGAGGAATTATTTATAACATATTCGTAAAAATCATTTACTTTGTAGCTTCCCGTAATTATTATATAACAAAGTAAATTTATATTATAATTGTATTCTAGATATTTTTTCCAGTGAACCGCTTTATTCCTCCCGAAAAAAACATAATTCCCCCTTCCCCTTTGGGTGCCTCCCACTCCAACACCTAAATTTTACGGATATATGTCATTATGTTGTATCTTATCTTAGTTTTAATATTTTCCTGATGTAGGAAGGGTACTTTCGAAATCAGTCCATCAATATAAATTGAAGTGGTTTAAATCAGATTTATGATAAAAAATTAAAAATAATTGCAATCTTTTTTATTTACGTTTTTATTATAAATTTGAACAAAGTTTTGTAATCGCATGTTTAAAAAAACGTTAAAGTTAGTGTTTACAAAAAAATTAACCCACATTCTATTCTTTTTATTTTAATTTCTATCGACATTATAAAGAAAAACTTTCAAAGTGTTTTTTCAGGATACTAAACATTTTAAAATATCTTGTAAAACATACGTAGGACGGTCTGAAAGGGTCATATTTCTGATTTAATTTTGATAAATGCTAAGCCTGGGTAAATTTTAAAATATTCTATTTATCGTATTGCGTAATAATATTATCATTATTTTTAATTAATAAATAATCCCTCTGCGACGTTCCCCTCCTCCTCCAAAGAAGACTATTTTTACGATATCCGGATGACGTTTCTTTTCTCCACACGTAGTTTTATTTCCATCGGTTTAATAGTTATTCCTAAATTGATCAAAATCATTCATCGTTACGTTGTTACAATACGCTGAATACGCGAATAAACGGCCTTGTTCTTACGAAATGAGTAATATTTGCGTTCATTCGTATTATTCATCATATCTACCTGTTTCTTTGTCCAGTTTCGCTTCAATACTGACAATATTGCATTCTAAACCCTGTTTTATACAATACAAACTGCAAAATAGAATTATTGTATTGGATGTTATTATGATGTGTTGAAATATAGATGGTGTTTGGTAATCTTTGAGAAAATACATCGATGTAAACCATCACCGCATTAATTTATCTCTAAACATAGGTGTAAAAATTCAAAGTAGAATGTTCATAATACCATATTATTATATGATGTGTCTTCGATGCAATCCAATAACAAACTTAATATTAAAAGTTATAAAATTATTCTCCATATAAAACTACCATTATTTTTGTGTTTAATTCGTACAAGTCCATTTAATTTATTTTTTAAATTTATCTTACTAAATCGGTTTTATCGATAATAAATCATTATTTTTCAAACAAATCCAAATTAGAATTGGGTGGGAGTAAATAATTTTTTTATAAATAAGTCGTCACAATGTGGATTAACCGCAGTTTGAAAATAGACTTAAACGCCGAAATAGCTGTCACAGTAATAAAAACTTAAAATAAAATGAATTAACAAATGTACATAGTGGATAAAACTCTTCATTACAAAATGTCTAGAAATTGTTACATAGTTCATACCCAAGAAATACAAGAAATGCATAAATGTAATTCGATTTGTTAATTTAACCTCTTTTATCACCCATTCCATCGACCAACCGAATAACATTTAAGTATATGTTTCATTCAATCTAAAACAGTTCTTAGTATACGAGTATAATAATAGTTTTGTCAATATTTCTACTTCACTTGCATAATATAATACAATACCCTACTTTACGGGATATGCAATACTAGACATTTTTAATATGTTATCCTATAAAATGTATCTTTATGGCTTGAACCATTAGACACTGGGACTGTGCATTCATAAATCAATTAAAAGACACTCAAATTTATCTTCTTAGATTAAAATCCTTTTTTAAATTTTGATAAAAAGATATTTTATATTACCTTTATAATTCTTACATCATGTTTTATGATTCATGATAATTGGTAAGTGACAAAATATGTAAGTCGCCCTTGAGAAGACATTTCACGAAAATTGCGCAATTTAAGTGGTCTTTATTGAATTAAAATAATGAACCGTGTAGTTGTGTAGTGCTTTCGGACCACCTAAGAAAACATAGAATTGTTCATTATGATCACAGAGCAAATTGACGTCAGTGATCACGATTATAACACATCAGCAGCCGATACCTTGTTGAGAAGTTGCTATCGGTACTATCGGTTCTTCTATAGGTTACCTTTATAGGTCACAAATCGGTTTATCAAATATTAATCAATATTTGTTTACTTCAGAGATTTTAAACACTATTTTTTTTAACGAACAATAGGTACGTACTTGAAAAACATGGATCGTTACACTTTATTGGATGCGTCTAAGATCTCTAGCCTATGATGGAAATGCCATTGCTAGCCGAAAATCTTCATATTCCTAATTTCAACACCATTTTCAATTACTAAAATATCTAAGACCATTTGTAACTTCGTTCGATTAATTCATTTGTGTAGCCTAGTTCCACCTCGCTGTACATTGTACATCACTTAGAACTCTAGCTGTACATTCTCGTCAATTTCCAACTAAATGCTTTTCTCGAGAGGTCCAGGCGATCAGCGACAACATATTGTTGCATTCCCACGGAGCTTTCGGCTTTAAAAACAATTACATCGCACGCCCGAGCGACTGATCTGCAGTCCTATCACGATCCCCTGGCTCAATGATCGCCCAGAATGGTAATGTTGTTTCGCAGTACCTGTATCTGCACTCAGTATATTATGCTGGTACTACTGGCTTGAATTAAAAGAGGACTCTAAACGTCCACCGGATATGTAAAGTGCGGGATGTTTTTGATACGATTTTCCTCTTGACTTAATTGAATTTGCTGGTCATGTCCACGTTTCAGACTAGGCCAATATTTTAAATCTTTTGTTTTTTGTTTTTTTTTCTCCGTGAAGTTTTATGAAGCCTATATATGATTTATAGCGAATATAAAGATATAAATTACTTTTTTTTTTTTTTTAATTAAAACAAAATAACTTTGTATACATCACTTTATTAATGTACAATATTACTACATGTTTCGTGAGCGATGCTCACATCTTCAGGTATCAATGTATACATCTTCGAAAAAAAAAAAAAAAAATATATATATATATATTTTTTATATATTTTTTCTCAGCTATAAATATATATATATATATATATATATATATATATTTAGCTGAGCAGTAATTTATATATATATATTATTTTTTTTTATATGAATACCACACAAGAGTCCCAAACTGCTCCCAGCCGTCTGGAGCCAGTGAGACTATGGCATTCCCAATTGGGGAATGTTGTGAGGCTGAAGGTATTGGGGAGGGGAAGGAGAAGGGGGAGAGGAAGGTGGTGAAAAGGGGAAATACCTGGCTATTCAGATCTGGTCACCAAACATGGCTAAAAGCCATTTCAAGAAACGTTTCAATTCTGAATGGTGGTCTTTCACCAGGGCGATACTGAGAGTATCTTCCACTCTGGTATATATATATATAAATAATATATATATATAAATATATAAATATATATATAAATATATATATATATATATATATAAATTACTGCTCAGCTGCTTCCCGGCTTTGTATAAGTTTCAGCAATTCCTTTTTAAAAACAATACAGTCAAAAATTTCGAACAAACGAAATGTAGGTTTTTCTTATTTCTTGTTTATTTAAAAGTTTAATGAATTTTTCAAGGTTAAAATGAAAGTAGTATTCATTAATCTATGGATATATGTATTTTCTATCTAGATAGAAAAGCTGTTGAATTTTCGTGACCCGTTAAAGAGTCTCTTCTTCTTCACACAATCAATTCACTGCTGTATGGTAAGGTACATTCGTGAAATTATCTTAATTATTACTGCTACCATTGTAGATTATTTGTATTTTGATGCTATAATTTACTAGCAATACTAAGATTGCTTTGAATTCTTCTAATCTCTTTCTATTTTTTATTCATTACTACCTGATGTGTACCCGGCCTTGCTGGCCTTTTTTTTTAAATAAAGTTATGAAGTTGTGAATTCTTGCTTGTCGTTTTGGTGTCATAATTGATTTGATTTGATCTAAATAATAAAGTTCTTAAGTAGGTAACTCTACCCAAACAAACCTTCTTTTGAATATGTAATCTATGGCTAACAAGAGTGGTATATCTATGCGCTAACCTCAATCAACATGGCGGGTTCAATGTTTTTCTTACTAATTTTAAAACGTTATAGCAACAGTTTTACATAATTGAATTTCATTCAAGCTACTCTCTATAACTTCCCGGCACTAATAAGAATAAACTGTGCCGTTTTCAGCAAAACTGGTTGAGTAATTTTCGAGAAAATTGAGGAAAGACAGACAGACAAAGATTCATTTTTATATTAAAAAAAATTCTGTTTCTTATCTTTTTAGATCACTTTGTGTTTTCCTTAATTTCGTTTTTATTTTAGCAAAAATGAGTTCATATTTCGCAAACAAAAGGCTTTACGTGTGTCCTGTAATTCTTGCTAAAGTCGTCATAGACCAGCGTACGTGTCAGTACCTCCATACCTAGTACAACTATAATATGCCTGCGTGCGTTTCGCTATTCCGTCTCCACTGTGTGTATTTAGTATGTACGACTCTATTGTGATTGAGGCTTAGAAATCTTTGCTTTGAAAGTGATCGTGAATAATTATTACACTAGAACACTATTACTAGATATGCGTTACTCCACTTTGTATAATGGCTCTTGTCTTTGGTCACAAGACGAGCTTTGTCTTACCTGAAACCATTTAAAACGAATTCCTTTCGTAATTAATGGTCTATTTCGATACGAGTGGAATGTTGTACCGTAATCCTTGGTGAACTGAAATAATCTGTTATAATAATAATGATTTGTTTTACACAAATAGATTTAGTTTTGTTTCCACCATCGTCCCTGTTTCGGAAGAATTGTCCCTTCGTCAGAATGAAAGTTGAACTAACAAATACAGCAAGAATTAGTGTTGAATTGAATGTTGGAATGGGAAATAGCAACAGACGAAGGGATTGGTGGTGAGACTACCATAATGAGTAAAGAGCACGGAGAGAACAGAGCAATCAAGAGACATCTTCTTTAGAATGGGACTCTATACCTGTGTTATGTTAATTTTAATTGGTTATATATATATATTCTTAAAAGATTTCCTGACTTCTAATGCTTCCAAGTTTTGTAATCTTGTTTCGGCGTAGTTTATGATGGTTCTTTTTCTCTATATTTTTGGTATAACTTTCTTCCTATCGAAGGAGTGGTTTTTCCTAAACTGTTCGACAATGGAAAATAATTCATTTGTTTAAAACGAAGTGTTTGTTTTGTTTACTGTGATTAAGAAATAATTGTTGCTGGCTTCCGTTCCGATTATTTACGTGCTTCTGTGTTTCTGGCATCATCTCGCCCAATTCGAAATGTATATAAAGTTGTCCATTACTAAGTCGTATCGTTAAAATGAATTCGGTCGTTATTGGTACAGGCCGGGAATAATTAGTCGTCACGCTTCAATTGGCTTCGTTAGTTGTGCACCTACTTTGTGTGCGAGTGATTGTTTTAATTCTTGGTATTAGTACAAACTAATTCATAAAGTGTGAGAAAATAGTGACTCACTGTCTGTTTCTACCGCCGCATAGATTCATTTCCCTCTCGTTTGAGTTTCTCAGATTCCGCTACATCTCATTGTTAGGGCCGGATGCCCACGTTTCAAAATTCCCGAGATAATGTTTTGTAGATACTGAATCATCTTTCGGTCAAGGTTTTATGTGGTTCTACGCAATTATTTCACATTATTTCTTAGAGCCATCTGTAATATTTTTTTCTTATCTTCCTTTCTCTTTCTTTAGTCTTTCTCTTTCACAAATCCTCAACACACCTAAACGGGGTTTCCGAAAATGGTTTAATTTTTCCCTAAACTTTGGTATATGTATACAATTTTTGGGGTTTCACGGGTGGACTAAGAAACCGGTTAGGTCAAAAATAAAAAGTGGAAAAAGTTTAAAAATCGGTTCAATAAATCATCACCGGTGAATATTTACATTCTGCTTACCCTGTACAAATCGCAAGTGCGCCCCACTGTAGAATTTGGCAGCCACCTCTGGTCGGGAGCCCCAAAATATCTGAAAAAAATCCTCGACTCTGTGTAGAAACGGGCGGTCCGTTTGATTAATAAACGGATTGCAATCTTTGGAGCACAGACGTCAGGTGGGAATGCTGTCCTTGTTCTATTGGTTTTTCAATGGAAGATGCTCTGAGGAACTAGCGTCATTGGTCCCTTCGGCACCGGCGCACAATCGGGAAACACGCCAAACGCGCGCCCAACATTTGTACACGGTTGACATTTGCCACATGAGAACGTGTCGCTTCTATGACTCATTCTTGTGTTCAACAGCTCGGCTGTGGAATGGTTTGCCTCTTACAACAAAGATGACATAGGCCTCCAGGGAAATTATTTCCCTCGGGGCCTCCTATGTGGAGTTACTGTAATTTTTTTTAATCTCCTAACCTTGCTTTGTTTTCAGATGTAATCGTTTTCCGTACAATTTATCTATTGATCTTTGCGTTTTAAATTGTTAGACACTCTCTTATAGATTTTATCAATCCATACATTTTTTTTCTTGGCCTTGAATTTTCAGTTTTTCAAATGAAACTCAGGAGTTCCAAAAAGACATTTGTATTTTCGATAATATTTAACTTTATTTATTGTGTGTGTTTGTAGGGTTCAATTGCATGTTCATTTGAAATGTACCGGACGTCAGAAATGAACACCTACAATTTATCTAAAGCTT
This sequence comes from Halesus radiatus, assembly GCA_022606495.2. Taxonomy (NCBI): domain Eukaryota; kingdom Metazoa; phylum Arthropoda; class Insecta; order Trichoptera; family Limnephilidae; genus Halesus; species Halesus radiatus. The sequence goes on along the minus strand of JAHDVE020007312.1, from coordinate 9,503 downwards.
TATTAATTATATCAGTGAATATAAAATACTACAGCTCGTGTTACTACGTGTTTACCGTCACATCGCGCCCATATCCACAGGCAATAACAATTATGTATTTTATATCAAACTGCACACGTCGAACTTGTAATTAAAAAAACCATAAAATTAATACATGTGTGCTATATCTAAACCCATTAAGAGGAAAAACTATTAATATTCCAAATCAGTTCTCAATTTCTAACGATAGTATTTAGGAAATACATAATACCCGAGTTAAATGTAACTGGGAATTTTGTCGCAGACATCCAAGGCGAACTCTAAAAAGGATATTACCCTGATCTCTACCTATTATAGCATAATAAAATATTTTAAAGACACAGCAAAAATGTACCTGGTTACCCGTAGTTCATGTAACTGCAGAACAAAAACTGCTATAAAACTCATTTTAGCAAACAAAACCGACATCACTGGGATAAAACAAAACCACAAATAACCAACTGTTTATATAAAAGCTGACACAAATGACATTATGTAATCATTTTTGTAAACCTAAGGATTCAGTAAACAAACACAATGTAATCCGTCTTCTAGAAGGTAATAAACCAACCCGAAAGTACTTTTAAATGTAATTGTAAAGCCGTACCGTCAGCAATAAAACAAATTTCAAGTCATAAATGAACAATAATAGAAGGCAATGGGCTCACTTCCTGACATAGACGCTATATATACCATAGATTTAGTTTTAATTGTGCCAGTCTGAAGATGCCCGTGATAGGGTGAAACCCGTCCGGTCGAAAACAAACAAGCGGAAGAAAGTTAAAAAGGTTTTTTCATTAAAAGAATCGTATTGAAAGTATTTTGTTTTGACTACTCAACCCTTTCAAACTAGTTCCCGAAAGAGGAAGTCCTTATCGATTGCAGTTTAATGCATTAATGCACCGAAAGTGATACGTCGCATTATAATTTCTGTACCTAAATCAAATACTGTTTGAACTTAAACACTGAAACGATCAAAAGGTTTCATCTTACCAATTCCAAATAATTGATTTGTCATTATTTTCCCCGAAACACATTTCCAAGATGTCTTGATTTCCACAAATTTACCGTTTACTTTTGTCCCATTACCTTTCTCATTCTCAAAAAACAGAATCCGTCTGGTTTAATACGAATGCATTCTCTCCAGTTGTCGTAAGTTATTCCGGATGGATAAACGATAAATGTCTCGCAGATTATTCTCAATGACTTCTTCGCGTGAAATATGAATGTTTATTCAAATGCCACGCAAATCCCACCACTTCCAGAAATTATGCGATCCTGGAAACTGCTTGTTATAATAGATTTCAAAGAAAAATAGGTTCTCTAGAACAGCAAACAAATTAATTTAAAGATTTAGCTCTTTTAATATTTTTTTTCCAACAATTTTCTCAAAATAAACATGCTTTTATAAAAGAAGCAGAAGTCTCCCACGTCATAAATCCCCTGATCCTCGTTGTACGGTCGAAGAAGCCAAGTCTTAGAAATTGTCCTAGTAGAACAATTCAACTGTCATAATATTAAATAAATAATTCGTTGAAAATCTCAAAACATTTATAATTTTTTTTAATTGATTCTTAGTAATCTGACCTCATTGTACGATTCAGACACCATTAAAAAATAATTGATTTTGATCAAACTATTGTTTACATTATACAACTTGCTTCGTTAATAATTTTTGCTGGCCCCATTATATTAATCTCTATGTGAAGTTCTGAGAAGCTTTTTACAAAATTGCTCGTCTTCGTTTTTCACTCCGAAGCAGTTTTCTTCTGATGACGTATTGCTATACATTAGATAGAAGACGAATTTCAAATGGGAAACAGGGTTCAAATAAAATCGTACTAATCCCTAGAAAATTTTACGGAAAGCTTCCCGAAAAATGTTTTTTTTTTTCATTTTAAGTGTAACATTTTTTTCTGGAAAACCTTCACCAATGAACAATGCTTTCGACAGTTGTTTCGCCTTTGCTATTTTGTCTGGACATGTGTAAATCTCTAGCGTAGTTGCTTGAATGTAGTTGGAAATCTTCGATTTATTTTTTTCCAAACACCACTTTATTAAATGCATTGCCCCGATGCAGTCTCGACTCTCAATTTGTATCATTTGAACTTCCTCTTTGGACAATTGCTGGGTGCTTGATGTCATTTTAAAGTGTAGTCGGTTAATTGTGCAAGCAAGTGTTTATGTGATGGCGGGTGTTTTATCAATCGGCTTAACGCGAGTGCGGGGCTTGCCCAGCCTAATGAATGGAATGCAAGCTACAATAATTAGTCCAAATGAATGGTGTTGGTTTGAAGTATGAATGTCTGACCTTTCGCTGAATACCCAACGCGTGACTTTGTCCAATTCGATGTCTTGAAAGTGTGAGGATCGTTACGACTGTACATCTCTAAATATTGCCTGTAAAATACGAGCTTCCATATTTCTGCCTTAGATGGAAGTGTTTTCAATCACTGCAACTATTCTTATGTGTAAAAATGAACTGAACATTTAGAATCCACTTCATAAGTTAACTTTTCGGGTCTGATAAAAAGCAACACATTCCTTGTGGCGTTCTGATGCTCTCCGTCTGCTTCAGACAATCACTCATAATAATGGTTCTTGAAGAAGATCTATGTGGATAATTTAATCTTGCACGCTGATAATAAACTCTGCAATGGGAGAGTTTTCTGGCATTTTATGACACGCTTTTTAGCTAGCATCGGGCTTGACAATTCTATTGGACCCACCATTTATTATTTAAAAAAATTGACCGCTTCACTTGCTTCTCATGTAGTACCTACTAGTAATTTCTTCTTTTTTAATGTTGCCGCAGTCTTTATTTATTTAATGTTGTCAATGTGTAATCAAGTTGTCGAAGTGCACTCTATTCCCCTCTCACTGATATCGCTCGCATTCTAACTATATTAATATTTTATTATTGATTTTTAGGTGTTTCCGTAAACTATCTTTAATTTTTTGTAAGCTAACCATTTGCAAGTTCCGACTTTTAGACCCGTTTCAACGCTTTTATGACATGAATGTTGCTGTGTGTTGTCTGATCTGATAGCACTTGAAGTAAATTGTTTTGAAATAATATTTTGTTATTTTCGAAATAAGTTCACAATACGTTAAGAACCCAGTATTTACCATTCCTACGAATACGAAAATTCTCCGTAGTAAACATCTTACCTTTATATTATTATTATAATAATTTATTTCTTTCCCTACAAGCGCTGTTGGGTATTCGAAGCTGCAATACGTTTGTGTTTTCGTAAACTAGGTGATCGTGTGCCTCTGTTGACCAAATGTCATTCTGTATTCTATTCGTTGATCAATTAAATTTATTTCAGTGTCATCCTCTGTAACAGTGGTATCGCACGTAATTCATTTCGTTTCGGCTGTTCGTTTAATTATTCAAAGTTTCGTTGTTTTGACCCCTCCTAAAAGTTTAGAAATAGAAACTATATAATTTTAAATACAATTTGCGTAAATCTACATCAAAAGTGTCCCAAAGGAAAACATAGATTTCTATACCATTATGGAAATCGTTTGTGGTCCGATGCACGAGAAATGTATTCGTACATATTATATTCTTGAAACGTAAATTCACATTTATTTTCGTTGGTCATTTTGGTATAATAATAATTAGATTGATCCAGATATAACCACACTCACCTTTTTTAGTGTCACAAATTTAATGTGAACTACTGAGTTATATCTCTGTGTTTATTTTTTTTTTAATTTGTGGTTTTATTAGAGATCTTGGCTTATTTTTTTTATGTGCACACCTACTTTCTGTAGCAAGAAAAACGTAAACATCGATAACGATCCAAGTCTAATTGATTCACCTCCATTAAAGTTTCATTAGGCAGACTGATTTTGGAATGTTTTAAAATTTCAATAATAATAAAAGCTTTTTTAATAATTGGTATCACTTATTTTTTATCATTTCTCATTTGTTCTACTTATTAAATCATTCTACGTTTCGGCACGTAAGCATTGCTTCTAATTCCTTTTGAACGCTTTTTAATTTCTGTTTTGGAATCACATGTCGCGAGTTTCACTATGAGAACATTATTCGCTTTAATATCATTACTTGTAATAACAATTATAATTTCCAATCGTTCTAGTTCGAAGACACCTTAATTTTAACCCCAACACTTAATTAATCCTCTAAATATATTTTTGAATGACTGCTTTGTCTCGATCGTGAATTATTATTGTTTTATTTTATTTTTTAAACATGCCTCCTGAATTTTGATCACCCATTGTTTTCACGCATTGACGTCAAGCATCTTCAATAAAATGTGGGCACGGGCCCATAAAGCTCCCAGTAACGATGTTGAATATAGTTTAAATGTCTCCGGGCGTTCGCTATTTCATATTAAATGTAACGTTTCGATTTGTATTCACCGGGAATAATATAAAACGACGTGAAAAATTTGACAAATGATGTACAAATTTGATTATTTTGTGTTATCAATAGAGACCGGATGTTTCAGAAATGCATGTGTTCATATTTCGACATTCATTTCTCGTAATATAACTGTTTCTACAATAAAGTGATTGCTCTTGCATCGACCCCAAGTTTATGCTACTTGCATTGTCACTTGTCACCTATTAAAATTTAAAAAAAAAAATTTTTTTTAGAGTTCAGTTAGCTAACACGTGTAAGCCTTGCTCAATACTGTCAGTTGACGTAGAATGTTCGTTTTTTTGTTTACAAATTAATATTCGTCAACGACTAAAGATTATCGCCATAAAACGTCGATAAACTGATTATTGTTCACTGTGCACCTTCTTTTAAGAAATTAATACAAAAATTTTAAAAAATTCGCTCGAAAAATATAATTATAGTAGTTTTATTGTTATCGGCATCTTCAAATAACATCGCTGATGGCAAGAACGTAAGGCATGACATCAATCAGTTTGTTTTCGCGCAGTATTTTTACGCCATGAATATTCAAAATACGTCAACAGCTAATCTCTTATCAATACACTGTTAATCTTTCATTGCATCACAAAAAAAAACATGTGAACCTATGCTGCTAATTCTGGGAGATAGAAAACAATGATAGCGATTGATAGACAACCATTCAGTAAAAAAAATTAAAAAATTGTCAGCCTTCTAATAAACAAAGCAAATTTATGAACACGAACGTGAATATAATTTATTTTTTTATACTTAAATTAAAAAAAAAAAAAAAAAAAAACATTAGTCTCTCATCTCACGCGGACAGTGCTGTGTTGAGATGAGCGGCTTTACAATTTTAGTGAAACGATATATTATATATATATATATATTTTTTTTTACTTTATTTAAATAACACCATAGTTATTCAAACTATAAACAACTATAAAATCTACAATAAATCTTTAAGTTGGGCTGTACATTTATAGATTACAACAATAATAATTTAATTGTAACCCAAATAACATAAATTATATGTGCTCCAATTAGCCACAATCATAGGGTGACCATATTTTTGTTAACAAGAAGTAGTGTGTAAATAATAATACGTAAATAATAATAATTTCTTGTTTTTTTTCGGCATTCACTATATGGCAATTTCTAGACATTTTGTTTGAAAGTTTTATTTACTATGTACTTTTTGCTATTTTTGATTTATTAAATTCGATACCGTTTTCGACACAATCCTGCCATTCAGTTTTAAGAACGCTAGTGAATAATAATAAATAAATACTGCAAATTAAATAATAATTAGTAAATAGTAATAACCATATAATAATAAGTAAATAATAATGATAATATCGAGCATACATAAGTTTTCAGCATTGATTACAACATAGGGTTGATTTAACATAATGGTTGCTTGATTCATTAAATGTATAGCTGAAGTGTGAAGAGTAACTGGTCGCAGTATTAAAGCCATAACTTAACGTTCGAGATAAATGTCTTTCAGGTATTTTGTAAGAAAAACTAGAAACATCTGGTTCAAAGAACTCGCAAGCAATCATGTTTTGCAGAAGACTGAGAAAAAAGTACAGCAGCTGGTTATGGATGGAATGAACCTGTCACATTCAGTCATGAAAGTCAGAATGTTGAGTGTTCTAGGCCCTGTGAGTTTAGTGCTCGCCCACGGGGTTGATAGTGACAAGTTGTGAACAGTCATTCGTGGAGTTTCGGACGGATCCGTCAATGCTCGTGCGTCCATTGTTGTTGATATCTTACTGATAACAGCCACTCCAACAGACTGATTAATCAGCACAGAATACAGAATGAGCCAATAGTCGGTAGTCAGACATCTAGTTACATTCTGTCAGTCCTAGATTCACCTCGCAACCTTCTGAACCAATCAGTCAAATCTAACGTATAAGTGCCTCTTGTTTCTGATCCTCCTAAAAACGTTTTGCCCTGGAGTGTTATCAATATTCCGGATGTCTTTTATACTATTATAAAGTGCTCTAATTTTTGTGTGGTCAAAATCTTCACTTCTCATTACGTAACGAACTTATTCCATTTTCTGAGAAGTGCTTTTCAAAAGATCTTAACTACTTACACCACTTCACAAATTTAATGCTTCGCCTTGAACGTCAAATTTTGTTGGAGATTTGGCATTGACTTTTAGTCGTTCTTACACTAATAATTATGACCACGCTGTGTTATTACAACGCGTTGACATCTGCGGATAAGTAAACAAGACAATGTCCGCTGTGATTCCCAACGTAAACATTTAAAGTTCTTCTGCAAACTTGATCGCACAACATTTGCTCAGCCTCTAAGAGCGTACCCACTCAAATTACAGAACTAAACCAGCCAAGTGCACTGCCCTGAATACACAAACAGTTCCGAGCGAGGCAAGAAAATGGCTATACAGTGGCGGCGGAAAATAAATAAACTTGTGTCGGTGGCATCGGTCACATCTCTTGCGGAATTTAATCAGAAGATCGCGGGATGTGAAGCTATTTGTTAATTGGTCCTGTCGGAGACTGCGCCTTGTTACTCGCCTCAGCGCCATGGAGGTCGCAGAGACTCCTATCAATAAGAGGAGTGCGCGTGAAATGCTTCAAGTCCTGTACGAAGCTTACTACAGGAAACTTGGAACATCCCTCAAGGTTAGAAGATGTTTATTGTCATGCCGCTGAGAGCTTCGTTATTTCTGTTGCTTACACCGTTTATAAGAATGTTATAGAAATTACAAAGGAGCTATCAGCGGTACGCCTATTTTTGTGCTTACTGAGACACTTAGCCCGCTCTCTGACGGTCCGGTAAGGAACGAACATTTCATGCGCCGCTGCAGACACTGCACAGAAAAGCAAGTTCATTAAAGTAATGTAACGGTTTGCAGCCCATTGGGGGACTTTTCTGCGTAGTGTCTGCAGTAGCGAGTGAAATGTCCGTTCCTTACCGGACCATCAGGAACCGGATTTACATAGTCACGCTGTATTTTTTAAATGTCACATATCCCCTTTTCTGCCAAATTATATGACTAACACTATTCTTTTTACTTTACATTATGAATTTACTTATTATGAATTTACATTATGAATTTACTTTACTCTGTATGAATTTCACATGCCTTATGAATTTATTTAAAAAAATCTTTTTTTTTATAACTTTCACACCTTGGGTGTAAAAAAAATCCCAGTCCATTTAAAATTAAATAAATTATTGTTTAATATTGTTTTTCATACAATGGGAATTTGTACCCGCTAAGCCACTAAAAGTATTTTGTCAGCAGGAATTTAGTTCAACAATATTATATAGTACAACAATAAATAAAATAAAATAATCATACAAATAGTGCCGTAATAATATAACGATATAGGTACATGCATGTTGAGATCAATGTACAAAAGTTGAAAAGAAATATTTAAAAAATTGAAAACAGTAGAACAGTTTTGTTGTGGTGGTAACAGTCACAAATTACATAATAGCAATTAAATAATATTAGTAAATATCAAGATGTCAGCAAGTATCAAACAAATTGAGAAAGATTTAAAAATATAAGTGCGTATTGATCGAACTGAACTGGATTGAAGTTCAATATTTGCTTTCCTCATCGTAATTATTTACAAATGAATCCATTCGGCTTGCAGTAAACTAACTATAACTTCTCTCGCAGTGTTTCAACTTTAAACAATTATGAATGTAGGTCAAATATTTAACAGGTGTGTTCTTTGTAAGCAAGATGAGTTAGTGAAGGATTTTCTTAAGACCTCGTCTCTGTTGATAGCCAAATCATTTATTTGTTTTAGCAAATTTCTCGGATAAACACTTCAAATTGGATTAAATATAGCAACGTTATTTTGGTGCAATCCCTTTTTTCTGCGAAAAAATAACTGTCGTAGTTCAAAGTAAACACGCGGTTTTATCATAAGTTCAACCTTTGATGCTTAAATATTACTAAGCTAAAAATATGTAGGAATTTATAGACATCCGCTTTATAAATTAACAACAAGGTTTTCTGGGAATTCTGGCCAATGTTTCTTTTCTTTATAATTATTTTGTTTGCCTTGTTAATTTAGTTTATGACCGTAAGGCCCGGTTGTGTCATCCGCGGTTTGCTAATGCGGCTCTTAAAAATCTATGGTAACATAATATATCCCTAACTTCGTATTTACTCCGTTCTGAATTCTGACATTGAAGTATGAAATATGCGTCGTTGAAATGTTTTTTTCACAAAAAATGACCTAAATATGATGTCAAATTGACAGCCGGCTTGTACCTCTCGATCGAATAATTGAATAACTGTGGATTTATTCATTTCATTTAAAATAAAACGCATGTACATTGGTTACATGTATTCTAATATAAACATAATATATCTGAAACACAGTTTTGTTGTAATATAAGTCAAACTACATGTAGGTACATTTAAAAATTACAAATTACGACATTAAAAATGCACTTACATATTTCATCATTCCCTTCTTCCAACGCATTTATTTCTTCTTTCTTTCTTGGAAGATCTTCACCTCTCTATATAGTAATGAGTTTTAGCGATTTCGTTTTCTTTCGAAAGAGAAGCCTTATTTCATTTCTTCTTCTTTTAGAATGTCTCTGTTGATGTTTATTAATTTTTCTCAAGAATTCAGAATTTTGTTGGTCGTTTCGGCCGTTGGACATTTTAAAAAGAAAACTATTATATTTATGCATAAAATTTGCTTAAAAGATAATATGTTTAGATACCTTAACATTTTTTAACTTTTGTAATATTTATTTCGTTTTAAAATTATGGCTTTGTTTTGCAAAATTGTTAGTCTTCTAAAATCTTCCTTCTTTGGGAAGAACAAAATACTGCTATAGTAATTAATATCAGGAGCGATATATTGTATATATTTTTACAAGATTCTGCGATTTAACCACGGCTTTAGCCGAAACATGAATTAAACAACCAACTCTCTGTTTTTGTTGAGAGAAATGTAATCACCTATTTTATATTTTAATTTAAAGAATCGTGAAAAAAATTCTTTTACGCTCTGTGAATCTCTGTTTGTAAATTGTCCTATTTTAAATTAACGCTTTTTTTTCAATTTGG